>JAPMOQ010011698.1:274212-304437 GCA_026543055.1 Argiope trifasciata
TGATATTCTGTGTAATTTAATATTTCGAAATTTTATATATGTTTTTAAACCACGGGAATCAGGAGCGTTTGCTTGAAATTTACTTACTGTTTTCAGCATGCTATATCAAAAATAATTGTTTCACTTTAAAAATCAGCACAGCCCAGAGGTTTTGATGCATTTAAATCGAGCACCAAAAGTCAATTCACATCTCAATCAAGTTTTCTAGTAAGAAATTTAAAACAGAATATCAAGAGCAATAAACAAGATATTAATTAAATTTCTGAAATATATTTACGATTCATTGAATGGGAACGTAAGGTCGAAATCTTAATGTATCGCGTGATTTCAATTCTAGGAACCTTGACTCAAACCGATAAAATATATAAATGAAAATATCAGGAATATTAAAATGGAATATTGTGAAACAACCAACTGAAAAGGGAACACTGGTCGCAATTAAGTTCATTTTGGGGATGACGAAAATGTTGCAGTTGATAGCGACTGGAAGATCGTTATCTTGCAGAACATTTTAAAAAAATCTCGGAGCTGATCGAAAAAGGCGAATGTCGAGCATCGCCAAAAATGTCCATCTACGTCAAACGAATGAGTCATTGACTCGGCGAGAGAGTTTCCTCAACGAGTGAATCATAGCCCCCACGGAGAGAGTGGGTCGGGCTCCCACCTAACCAATCCATTGCTCAAGAAATGTGTTTTTGCCTCAATCGGCCTTGCTACTGGAATACGACACTGCAGCAAAATAAGGACGCTCCTCGAGCGATCAATAAAAGAAAATGTAAACACTTTAATAAAAATGAAAAATATTAGCCCTTTGCATTGCTTTGTCCAGACTGCATCGTGCGTCATAGATCTTCTTGGTAAGATTGGGAACATTGCAAAAACTTAATTCATTTCAAGGAATTAAATAAATCATTAAGACAATTCAAGGAATATAACTTTCAACCCTTTGGGCAATGAATTGAGCCTTTGAAGTCATGAATAATGATGCATGTAATCATTATTGGGAATGAAAAGAATTACAAGAGCAATTAAGATCTTCTTTAGTTTTGAAGTTCTTTACCTTGAAGGCAAATGCAATCTTTCAACATCTTCAGTGAACTTCACGTGCTATTTGCATTCTTTAACACCACAGGAATAACTAAACGCAGAAGCTATTATCAACTTCCTTATGGATGTCATGCCCACACCTTAACCCTTAGTAATCCGATGTCTCCTCACGGGTATCATTCTCAGCAGTGCCTCTTTTTGTCGTTTTATTTAATTATTTTCTTAAATTTTGACTGGTAAAAATACTTGAGTGATAAAAATATTTTTTGGGAAAATTCAATCAAAAAAATTCCTATATATATATATATATATATATTCTGCAAATATTTAAGCACCGAATTACTATTTGGAGCGCTAAAGGTTAAATTAGTATCTCATTAAGCAGATTTTAGCAATTTAATAACAGCATTTAACATGGTTTTTAATAGAACTTTTGCAGTGAATTTTGTACGGAGGAAATACCGATAAAGTAAATAAATTTTTCTGCTTTCCAAGTAATAAATATAATTATCTTTATTTAAAATCGAGATATTTTTAGTTACACTTAATCATTAACTAATATATCGAGGAAAAGAAGCAAATAAAAAGAAATTCCTTTGAAAATTGCATCCATTTACCATTCTATTAAAAAGAAATGCTCTGCTAAGTTTCTACAAAATTTCTTTATAAAATAATTTAATGTTTATTACCATAATGAAATGCGAATTGTAAAATTTTAGATAGTAACTTCTGAAAAAAAAACAAGAAAAACAAGAAAAATTACAAAGAAAAACTTCTTATCAAATCTGAAATTTCATTTTATATATTGTCAAACTAAAAAAAGAAAAAAAAAAAAAAAAAAGGTTAGATAGTTCATTTAAGATAAACTTTCATGATGCTTAAAGATAAATTAAAAATGCTTAAAACATTAGGAAACATTGAATTAATACCCATCATTCTTATGAAAATACATATCCTTACTAAAACACTTTTAACTGTGACTCGAATGATAACTCTTAACTCACCATTTAAGATGGTGCATTATTTTCATGTTTTATTTATTTAATTAATTTTGATTGTTAAAAATACTTGCAGTGTAGTAAGAAGATGCAAATTAATTAAATGAGAGAGTTCAACTTAAAGCAATTATATATATTTAATTTTCAGAGCAATAAACAAGTCTTTGTATCAGATTAATAATTATGCGTCGAATTACTTTGCTGAGTGCAAAGGGTTAAATGCTTTTTCGTTTTATGTTCGAATATTTCCAGATTTTTCTAAAGGACATACTATGAAACCTTTAAAAATCTCCATCGCAAGGATCTTGAACGAAAAATTATTTTTTCTAAGTTCAATAATACGAGTGGGATCATAGTAGGCAAATCTCACACATCATAAATAATAGATCCGAATTAAAAAAAAAAACAATATTTTTTTAGATAATTCTAGAAGAAAAAATTCTTTTTTTAAGGAAATAAACAACCATGAGATTCCAGATGTTGCATCCATTCTTTTAGAATGTTATGAATAAAAAATGAGTGCATTTAAAGCGCCAGCAAACAATGCAAACCTTGACCGTAGGACACTAATCCAGGGACTAATTTTTAAATGTTGTCCCCATTTTGAAGCGTGACTCACAGTGTATGTGGACAAAGGTTCTGCCGCCTCCACTCTCGGGCGCCAAGTAGGTCAGAGGCCCACGCACAGCGGTCAGAGCGCTATCGTTTAGATTCCTAGGCACGACCAATGGGCGAGTCCACTTGACCCTTTCCCTTTCACATGTCAATAAGAGAATAATAAACTCACATTTACACCTTTCATTGAAAAAAAATTCAAGGACAAAAAAGAAAAAGAAAAAAATCGTAAGATTTTTAGTCTAAGATCTGTATAGGTCAAACTAGCAAAGTTCGGAATTCAAGGTGCAAGGCCAGATCATCACCCTAGACTTTAAAAGAAAAAAAGCAATAGAGCTCTACATAAGAATTAAAATTGATCAAACTCAATATCTCAAAGCTTCATCTAAACCATAGGTTCCCAACGTGGGCGATAACGCCCCCATGTGGGCGTTTGAGGTTTTCAGGGGGGGCGGTAAAAGACCCAGAGAAAATTTGGGGGCATTGATATGGCACGGAGGGGCATTGAAAGATGAACCTAATATATATTCTAAAAAAAGACTTTGAAATTCGATGTCTTTAAATTGTTATCAAAATGCTTTTTAATGTAATTATGCGTTTTGATTGTTCTCTGAAACTGTCAGTTTATTTATTTAGAAAGCAATAGTTCGTTATGGCTTACTTCGTATCATCAAAACCCCTGCCTGTCCTTATAACAGGTAAGGTAAAACTTTTTTTAAATAAAGAAGAAATTCGGTAGCATATCAATTCCAACAATATTCTATCTATTGGGTTGTTCGGAAAGTAATTTCGTTTTTTCCCGTCAGAGGACTTAATTACGTTTTTTCGAAACCAACTTCACACTTAAGCCGCATAACCATTATATGTCTTGAGAGCTGATATTGCAAGGCTTGTGTGTGAAAAAGTTCTATTAATTCTACGCAGTAGTTTTTGGTTGGTGCCCTTTTAAATATGGAGAGCAATAAGCAACATTTTCGTCATATTTTACTTTTTTACTTCAGAAAAGGTAAAAATGCAGTTCAAGCCAGAAAGAAATTAACCGAAGTGTATGGAGAAGATGTGTTGACAATACACCAGTGTCAGAACCGGTTTGCAAAATTTTGATCCGGCAATTTTGATGTCGAAGATGCACCACGTTCTGGAAGGTCGGTTGAAGCTGATAAAGACAAGATAAAGGCATTAGTTGATGCAAACCGGCGAATAACAACATGTGAGATCAGTGAGATCTTAAAGTTATCGAATTCAACTGTTTATGACCACCTGAAAGGCCTGGGATTAACCTCGAAGCTCGATATATGGGTTCCCCATGTTCTCACGGAGAGAAATTTGTGTCGTCGCGTTGATGTCTGTGATTCGCTCCTCAAACGTCACAAAAATGATTCATTTTCAAAGCGCATCATTACTGGGGACGAAAAATGCGTTGTATATAACAATGTCAAACGCAAATGATCATGGAGCTGAAAAGATGAACCGGCTCAAAGCATTTCGAAAGCCAATGTCATCAAAAAAAAGTGATGCTGTCTGTTTGGTGGGATTTTAAAGGAATCGGTTTTTTTACAGCTTTTACAGGATAACACAACAATTAATTCGAAGTCTACTGTCATCAGCTGGACAAACTGAACGATGCACTTCAACAGAAAAGGCCAGAGTAAATCAACAGAAAAGGTGTAGTGTTCCACCAAGATAATGCGAGACCTCTTACAAGTTTGGTCACTCGCCAAACGCTTTTACTGCTTGAATGGGATACACTGCCACATCCACCATATTCTCCAGATCTGGCGGCTTCGGATTATTATTTGTTCCGGTCCCTGCAAAATTTTTTTGGACGGTAAAACCTTTACCTCAAATGAAGATGCCAAAAATCACCTGGATCAGTTTTTTGCCAGCAAAGACCAAAAATTTTATGAGCGTGGAATCATGCTACTACCAGAAAGATGGCAAAGGGTGTTGGATCAGAATGGCCAATACATAATTTAATAAAATGCTTATTCATTATACGAAAATCGTCTTTCATTTTCACTAAAAAAAACGAAATGACTTTCCGAACAACCCAATATTAGTAATTTTTTTAAATTTAATTCTTGTTTTCACCATGCATTATGTACGCTGTTATTTCTCTGGAGTGATAGGGGGGCGTTATTGAAATATTCACTAAAAAAGGGGTCACCAAAAACGGTAGGGAACCTATGATCTATTATTTCATAGGCATGGTATAAGTGATACGATAGATTTTTTATACACCGAAAAATACAAGGTTTTCTTAAGTGACACGCCATATAAATACTCAAAGAAAATTGCTCACTTCATTGAACTGCAATCATTTGCTAAAATATGGTAACTACATTCGACGCACAGCATAAGCAGGGAACCTCCTCCCTTTTGCTTTTTTTTTCGTTAATTCTAATTATTTTTTGCTAAAAATAAGCTATAAGTAAATAAAATAGTATGGGGTGCTTAGATAAATTAATTAAAAATAGCCTATTCATACAATCCAAGGTAAAGAATCTTTTTATTACACTTCGTAAAATGTTTTTCACCTATTATATGTTCAGAACAAAAAGGTGAACCCACTTCAACAAAGATATTACCATTTTAAATATCATAACGAGTAGATTATTCGAAATAGCCTTCATCTCACGTCATTCAAAATTAAGGGGAGAGTGGACTTTGAAATAAGCAAAAATGGGAAAAGGGCAATTTTATTTTTAGCACTTAATTACCAAAATATATGTTTATATTCAAGTAAAATAGTGTTAAAAATATCTTGTTCAATAAAATAAGTATCTTTAAATTAATTCATCTTAATGACTTTTCACAAAATGTTATTGTAATAAGATTTAAATATCTTTGAAATGTTCCAGGTGTCTTAGTTTAAGAAGAAATTAAATTGAATTGATAATAAAGCTTTCGATCAAACATTTTTTTAAAAATAGGATATTCATTTTATGTTTCGAGTTTTTAAGATAGTTAAAAGTGAATTTGAGTTTAGAAAAACATAAAATCCCTATGAAAATTCAGTAGGTAAGCTTAAAAATATTTCTAAAAAATTAGCATTTTCTTAGAATTACAAAATCATACATAATTTTGTTCGAAATAAATTTATATTGGGTAATAAAAAGAAAATGGAAAAAAATTAGTCGTTTAGAATATTTTGAATTTTTTAAAAATTATGTATCTTTTAAATTTTTTAAAAAAATTCTATAATTCATTTAAAAATGGTTTTTTAAGAAATTCGACGCATTTATATTTTAATATATATGTATTAAAAATTTAATATCCCTAAATGAATAATTCGCAAAAGAGTCTAATGGAATCCACCCATATCCTAAGTCCACAATCCTTCATCTAAACCATAACAACCTTCAATAATTTTGAAATTTTTATTTTTGTACAGTACATTTCTGTAACTGCATTAAATCCCTGTCAGACGCATAGAAGTTATATGGATTTGATGGTGCCCATGGTGTAACCAGAAATGGTGACGTCAAGACAATTAGTGGAATCAAAGATCTACTTAATCCTAGAGAAGCATTCAAGAAACTTCTGTCGTCACTGCAACCAGACAGGTGTGCAAAGCAAAACGCTCGCGAATATACAAAAACATGTGTGCGATAAGGTATGATAATCCAAAAGGACGTCCGAGCAACCTTCGATGTCACAGGGATCTGCATTCTTCGGGAAACACGTGAAAGGGCAACAGAACATACAGAAAACCAAGATTATTGGCCAAGGTTATGCTCATACGAATGGTTAAACAATTTTTTAACACTGCAAAACTATTACATTCCCCCTTTCTTCTAACTGATATAATATTCAGAAAACGACAAATTTTTTTTCAGATTCTAATTACATACAGAAGACAAATCATATCATTAAATTCTTAATAGACGTATTTAAAATCGGTGAGTATGATCACCAACGGAATCTGTAATTTAACCCTTAATTTCAGATGCATATTCTAAGTAGGGTATATTTAATATATTAATTTGTTCTTAGATATGTGTTTTCATTTATTTAACTTGGATCCAAATTTTATATGGATCTGAGTTGCAATACTTACTATAATAATCTTCTCTAAACGACTTATACCATTGTAACTTTAATACATTTATATGATCAAGCAAACGGTCAGACAAGACTAAAAATAATAATGTTAAATATCCTCAGCAGTATGCTGCAGAGGACATGACAAGAAAAAATGGAATTTAAGTTGAAAGGCGCCAGCGGGTACGAAATTGAAACTCGTTTGTTTTACTGTTGGTGAAAAATATTCCGGCCAGAATTATCTCATGCCATCGTTATGTCTACGATTCATTTGAGAAGGGGAAAGAAGAAAAAAGTAAGAAAGACAGGAGAGAGGGGGAAACATACCAAACGGCAACAAGAGTTGGTAGTCGAATAAACACAACTGATAAAAAGGGGAAATTCTTCGCTTGATTAATAAAAAGTTGCGTGAGGGAATGGGCAGCTGGAACGACCGAGATAGGAAAAAAAATCAAATAAAAATAAATAATAATATAAAAACACGGCCAACCTTGGGGAAGGTCGTTTGCGGCTCAGAAATTCCACCCGCCACAGGGAGGGGGGTAGAGGTTCATTCATAACGATTTGGGGTAGATGTACCTGTACGTGGACGAAGAAAAAAAAAGACACCTGTGGAACCAGAATGGAGGACCCGGAAGGTTAAGGTCTTTGTTCTCATCATTATGACACGCATTACTCATAATGGCAATAGAATTTCCCTTTCTTCTAAATTTACGGTATGAATATTCTGCGGGAATTTCAGAGAGTGTAGCGAGGCACGCAATTTCATATCTGCGGTTTAGACCCGACCGCGTCCACTGTTCTTCGACTTACAAAAAAGATCAAAATAATTTTCTGTCTGCTATTCCGCATTACCTCAAGCTGAGATTATGTCGAAACCCTAACGACATATCTTGACGCCCAATTAAATAATAGATCTGAGTCCACTGTTTTTAAAAGATATTGACACATTAGACCATCATAGGCAAAAATAATTTTTGGGCCATAAGACCTAACTAAAATTTGCTATAAGGCAATTTTTAGTTTTCAACCTCAACAAATATTCCGTGCAGAAAAATTTTATATTTAAAAAGAACTCTTCTCAACTTTATCTACATAAATGCATAATTACAGCATTCATAAATAACTCGGCATACGTATTGTCACCTACGTATTGCATACCAAAGTTGTAATCAATTGCAATAAATTTCATTAGATTCACAACAGTCAATGGCCCTAAATCCTTCCAAGACTATCAACTCTGTAGTAAAACATTGTTTGTACTGTGAGCAAATGAATAAAAGATGTCAAAATAAACAATAAACACAATTATATAACAAGCAGGATTTGTCAATTCTAAGGAATTAATTCTCTATTACCTGCAAATCTATTTTACAAGCTGCTGTATCTCAACAATTGCATTGCACACAACTATATATTTGACTCAGTAATTATGCTTTTGTGTGTTTAACAAAATCTTTTTTGCTGGTATTACAGAATATCAGCAAAAAAAAAAAAAAAAAGATTTATAGCTTGTCTGCTGTTGATTGCTTACAAACTACAATGAAATAACAGCAGCATTTGTTTACCTGGCGAAAGGCCTTGCCTCGACATCATAGTGGTCGGTAATGGGATCAGTTCTGATGTGGACCGGTTGCTTGGTGATAGACTCGTCCAGAAGACCAACAGTCTCCATGGCGACCAACCTGTAATACAAGGCCAAATAAACCATTTGAAATAACGGATTACAAAAACAGAATACTATTCGTATGCAATTTTCATTCAAATCGTAAAAAGAAATGTCTTCTTAGAACCATAAAATATTCCAGGGAAATAGTTTTGATTCATGGCATATTTTAACAATACAAACCTGTTCAAACAAAAATTCACAATTTATGCAGTACTAAATATGATTTAAAAAAATCGCATTCATTTGAAAAATTTGAATAGTTTCGTTTAAGGCAAAGTAATATCATGAACAGTCTATAAATAAAAGTACATATTAACTATCCGAATTGCTGTAAAAAAAGGAAGAAGGTATTCATATACGAAATCTTCCTTAACAAACATGGATGCAAATATTTTAATGACATTATGCAGGTTAACAAAATGTAAGCAGCATTCTTTTTTCTTTTTGGTCATTAAAATGATAAAACAAATTACAGTTTTTATTCCTTAAAGAAAATGTTTTTTCGTTTATAATCCAAAAATTTTATTCTGATGACGGAATTGAATGCAACTAAAATTCTTTTACATCAAAAATTGTTATATTGGTAATTAAACTTTAAAGACAGATTAAAACTTATATAAAAAGGCTACCATCTGATTGCATGTCAGTAATAAATAAAACAGCATTTACATATATTCTGGTAAAATTTACAACTCTTTCAAAATTTGAAATTTCTCAAAATGCAGTCTCTTGCTTCGTTGATCGAAAAGAAAAACACAAACAGCTATAGTTAGAATTTGTAGCTGCAATTGCTAACATTTTATTCGGAGAAGGGGGGGGGGGAGCTGAGTTTGGCAATTCTAATCGAGATTCAACAAGAATTATCATATTATATGTAAAATATTAAAGAACAATTTTTCATTTATAATTATACCAATTTTAAAACCATGTCAATTATTTTAGAATTTTAATACAGTTCTTAAAAAATGTATATTATTTTAAATTTAAAGCTATAGATTTCATTCTTGCAATGAAAGTCAAACCGTTTCACTGATTCCTTAAATATTTAATCCTGTGAGTTTCTTTCGTTGTTGAAAGTTGAAGAAATATTCCTTTTCATATTTGGCAGTCCACATGAGGAATGAGAATGTTACATTATAATTCCGCAAAAGTCAGAATATAAATCGGCAGTTTAATAACACTGTGATGCCACTTTTCAGAATGATTTATATAAACATTACAAGAATAAGGGAATTTCGCGACCAATATGTTCGTCAAAATTATTGATGTTTTTAGATAGAGGGTCGATTAATATGGAAGGAATTTATAAGAAAATGTTAATTTGCTATTTCATAAAACTGGGGGATAAATTGATTTGAATCAATCTACAGCAAATCACTCTCGTTCAAAATAGCATACTACGAACTAAAGTGGAAATGAAAATCCTACTTCGGAGGTAGTGCCCAATGAATGTAAGTTTTTAATTTTAACTCTGGCACAAACACGCGATTGTGTGTTTCCACAGATGAATTGAAATTTCATCTTAACATTGTTTTAAACTGAAATTAAAGTAAATTGAAAAGAAAATATCAAAAGTAAAAAAAAAAAGTTAATATATGAAAACGATATCATTAAATAGGTGAATTTTGAATTTTAAAACCACTTCCATAAGATAATACTTTTGGAAGACGTACAGTTGCCAAAGTAAACTCAAAGCAATTATCCATATGGTAATGTTTATTTAAGCCTACTTTCGCTCTCGATTCAACTTTGATTGACGCCTATTACGATTATCCTGATTTCTTTTACATCTTTTTTTCCTTATCTCAATGGAAGGAAATCAACACAGCAAGCCCACACACGAGAATTTATATTTAGCAGCTCCTTTAGTTAAAGTGTTGAATTAAGTGCAATTGTAAAAACGTTTCACAAGCCACCAACGGACTTACGATATGTAATTCATATTTAATTATTCCCATTCGACAATAATAAGACCAATTTCTACAAGACACACATTAACATTTTGTGGATATAAGATTTGACGATATTTTATACTCTTCAAAACAGTGTATGTTGATTTCTCACACCGATTCTTGCGCAATTTTATTAAAAGAAATTTAAAGTCGATAAAACTGTGAATTTTACTATCATTTGCTCGCAACATTAAATCGAAATGCAAAGCTACTGACAATGTTAGTATAAGTGTGCATGCCTCATAATATTACGTACATCTGGTTTTAGGAAAGAAGGGAAAAAAGCAATTAAATCAACTTGGTTGCCAAACAATTTAAAGAATTAAAATAAAGGCTTGAAAATTTAAAATAAATCTACAAAATGCACAAATTATCATTCAAAAAACAAGAAATTTAAAATATTTACATTAATTATTTTCTATAAGCAATGTTTCCTGGATTTAATACTGTCTGCCCAATAAGAATGAGATATGCGACAAAATTTACTCTACAGAAAAAAATTGGAGCAAAAACATTGAAATCTACTTAGCAATTTAATATATTTTTCATGTCAGATAATAATAATAAAAAAAGGGATGAAACATTCTTCGACCGAATCATATTTCTTAAAAGAACGATAAAAATCTAAATGAGATAGATGCATATATCACTGAATCAAATCAATTCCATAGATCTAATAACTTAATTTAGCGTAAAGAAAATATGGAACAAGTAATACTTCTAACAGCAGTGGATTAAAAAAAATGAACGAATAATTAATCACACACCATAAAAGAGAGAAAAAAAATGAATCATATTACAAAGGAGTAGTTTATGAAAATAAATGAATAAAAATCATCATACAGAATACTGGATGAAAATAATAATATAAAAAAGGATAAAACATTCTTCGGCCGAATCATAACAATCGAATCCTTGGGCACTTTTTTTTTCCCTCGTCCATCTCGTCGCAACCCGTTTTTCTGAGAACAAAGAGAGGCCAGGAGCGGCGAAAAGAGGTTCTGCAAGATGCCTGACCTCAGGACTAAGGCGTTCGCACCGGTCAAACATCCAGGAAGCTGCAGAACGCCTACATCGACAAATAGCTTTTCATGCGGGACAAAACAGAGCGAGCGGCGTGATAAAATGAAAACATTCTATTCATTCGTTGTAACATCCACAATGCAGGCTGCTCGGTTTCGGCACCTCAACAAATCGTTGAACAAAAGTAACCATTAATGATTACAAGAAGTAGACCGGCTAGCAGCGTGGCATTCCTGAAACAAGAGCAGGTCCCTATAGTCTAGGGGTGGGCAGTATAGGTTACTTCTAAATTTCTCAAGTTGTAGCAGTCTACCTAGAGGCATAGGTCTACAATATTTATTATTAGTTGGTACCCAGGGCGTTGCTGCCGCCGAAAAAAATAACAATAACTGCAATCAATCAATAATTTGGCAATGTTTTATTGAAATAGAATGAACAGTACGACAGTATATAAAATACGAACAAACAAATAGTCATTTTTATATATTAGATTTGTGTATTCTTTTACAATTGTAAAATTTGGTGTTCTTTCAGAATGGTAATGAAAGAAATTATTTATCATATCTCATAATTCGTTTAACATTCGTTGTGAATTCGCAAGTTTAATGTTAAAAAATATGATTAAAATATTTTCTTTTAAAAATGATTAAACATAGAAAATATATTTATACCATAAAATCGTCAATATAGTTGAAAAGATAATTTTTGAAAGTTAAGATGGTGCAACACTATTTGCACTACAATATTTTTGGTAGCTACAGAGAAGAAAGCTAAAATTTAATTAAAATTTTAAAAACCCCATGGTTGGTCGCCACAAAACTTTCATGCATAATCTGTAGTAAGGTTGCTACCTCTGAGAATGCTTGCACAATATTTGAGTACAATAGCTACAAACATTAACCTTCAACTTGCATTTAACATTTTTACAGAATCTATAGTCTCCTAGGCGAGTTATTTGGAGATTAGTCCTTGATAAATAGATGCGGTTGAGATTCGATTTTATTTTTAAATTAGATAATTGTTTTATCTCTATAATCATTCCATAGTTGTAAACAATAAGTTGACCAAGTTTCATCGCAATCGAATGAACGGTTAAAGAAGGCATGAGAGACATACTAACATTCATAACTATAAACATAAAAATAATAGCCACAAATATGGTGATATCAAATGATCCATTTAATATCAAACCATTCAAAATACATCTAAAAATCATTTTCATCTAAAACTAGTTCTCGAAGCTGTAGTTAGTAGAAAGTCTGTTGTATACTGTATGCCAATCTTGTATATCTAGGTATATAATTAGTACCTAATAATCTTGCACTGGATTCTAAATGGTGGTCCACGAGAAGAGAACGATGTGCTATCTTAATTATATTCATTTTGAAAATGCAGATTCATATAAGTAGATACAGTATTAGTACGATGTTAAATGATATGTTATTTTAAACGACGCAATTTAAAAAAAAATTAGAATACCTTACTTTGCCCATTAGATTCCAAAAGTTATTCTGAATTACGTGCTTTCAAAATTACGAAATTTTGAAGGAGGGGAGTCGTATTCCTGAAGAGATAAAGAGAATATAATGTTCCAAAAATATTTTTCTTTTAGTATACACGTCTTAGGTCTTAGTAAAAGCGACAACAAAATGCCTTGGTGGTCGATCACGATCGTCTTAATGCCCACCCCTGCCATAGTCTATGCGCTGTGCCTAGAGACGGATTTTCAAATCTGAACTACATTTCAGTTTTTCAATAATAGGTGGCATTTAACTAAAGTGGCCAAATTTCTGAAATTTTATATATTGATGAAGATGAGGTTCTAACAACAAAAGAATGATTTGCACCTTTGCTACCGCAAATAATTGAACAAGTCCATATACAATAGAAAATATTTGGAAATATGAACGTATTTATATACCAACATTTACTTAAACATTGGCCATATTCCGAGTTTGGTGAAAATTGGAAATATGAATTTGAATTTTGTATTTTTATTAAAAAAAGATAATCCTACTTAATTTAACTAACCCACGTGTTCAGTTTTAAAATGTTTAGCAAAAGAATGAGACAATTCGAGATTTTTTTTCTTTTTGTTGAATCAAAAATTTATAACCGGGACTATGCTGGTTCTTCTGGTATCTCGCCACTGATAATAATGATACCATATGTCTAAAAGTAAAGGACTTATTAACGCAAAAAAAAAGTCAATGACAAGAAATAATAGTTGGAACAGCAATTAGTTGCTAAAATTAGAGTAATCGTATTTTTTTATACTTCAAAGAAATAAGAATTTTGCATAAGCTTATTTCTTTTACTCAAATCTATTAAATATCACTTTCCTTTATTTCAATAGAGCCCATTTGTTTATAAATAACAATCGCGACATTTTACCGAAGATATCAACAAATCCGGGACATATTCCAGTTGAAAGAAAGTGAAAAACTGAGATATCTCTCCTAAATAATCCGAAAACGTTTGAATATTTAGCACAACTTCTTAGTAAGAAATTGCAATTATATGATTAAATGCATCATTACATAAAAATAAGAACTTTAAAAAAATCATTTCAAGTTAAAGTCTGGATATCAAGCGCAAATAAATGGAGTTATGTCAAAATCAAGCAAGAAGCTGAAGAATCAGCTTCATTTCTTAGATTTCTTGATGATCAGCTTATCATCAAGAAATTAAGGTTGAAATATTACTGAAATAGCCTAAATTAAAAATCATATTTAAGTAAGACCAGTAAAAAAGATTATACTTGCAATTATATAATTTAAAACAAAGATTTAGGCATCCCAACTAACCAGTGCTAATTTATTTGGATTTGCATATCACTTCAAAGTGAAATATCCCCAGTTTCATCACAAAAACTGTCTTCTTCATTTAGGTTGCACGATTTGTAAAGATAGAGAATGAAATTAGTGTTCTTGACGACTCATTTAGAAGTCATAATTGCTTATCATATAAAAATATGAAAATTTCAAAAGAAATAAAATCAGCACATTACAGCAGGACATAAAAATCTAAATTAGAAAACAAATCTACAAACACATTTATATTTCTGTTGTCAAGTGTCTCATTCAGCAGACATACTTTACACTGTTTCATCAATACAAAAGTAAGAAATAGAATGCTATTACGTTTTAACTATGCTAAAACTGTCTTAAAAACATCATATTTCCAAATAATTGAATTAATAATGCTTCAAAGTTCGAAGTAGACAAAGGAGTTGAGAATCCCATGTTATAAAATCAATGCACCTTCAGAAGGTTCATGATAATTATATTCAAGAAGCGGAATATTTTAACCAACCATCGTTAATTTATAATTGATATGAATACTTTAAATTTCAAATGCATACAAAATTGCCACTTCCAAGGCATGCATAAATTCGAAGGCATTCGAATAACAGTCACATAAGTATTAAATGCTCTTGTACTGTTTCATCAATAAGATTCTTCTATCCTTGTATTGCGTATGGTAAAAGAACATAAATTACTCTCACTTCAATCATATTAATCTAGGCTACAGAAATTTAAATTGTGAGATTAAACTCCTGTCTCTTGATATGATAAAAATCTTTGGCCTTCAAACACACCTGATTAAAAGACTAATTTTATTTGAGGAACTTATTGTTGTTTCGATCCTGATAGGTACTTGGCACATGCAAGATATTTAAAGACTCTATTTAATTTTGATCTTAGTTGTTAAATGATTTAACTAGCATTTACAAGGTCAAAAATTCTATATATCAACGTATAGGTCCGGATTTTCTGTTATAAGCGTAGAAATGCCACAGTGATTTGCGTAAATAATAATTCAATGCAGGTTTTAATTATCTTTACATAGCTTTTGCCTATTTTTTTTATAGTTTGCCCTTTTTAGCACTGATAATTGGCACAGAAAAAAAAAATGTCATAGTATCATTGCAAAGACAGCGGGCTTGTCAATGAGAAGAGCCATTAGAAACAATAACAGATTCTGATAAGTTCTAGATACAAGAGATCTTGAAATACAGCAAATTCAGATAGAAGAATCTTTGCGAAACATTACAGTATAATCCAAATAAACTGGAAGTTTAAAAAATAAATATTTCTGAAATTTTCATTTCAGTTCATTATGTGTACATGGTCATTAATATAGGAGTTCTTGCAAGGATACATAACAGGTTGCTTCTAGGGCGCCACTTCTTTAGCGATCACCTCCAATACGTCCTTGACCTTCTACGGCAGACGAATTACCGATTCGGTCAATGTCTTCATAAATTTTGTTACCGATAAAAAGGGGGGAGAGTGAAGGGGGTACGTGGTAAGCGCATTGCGGCACCCATGTTATTACAACGTTCCTATGCTCGAATATACATTTCAGATTGCGGTTGGTATGTCGATTTACACATGGACCTGAAAAGCTATCAAAAATGATCCATATCTAGAGAAGGATTTCATACAAAGTAATTATCCCCCCCCAGACATCTTTTTTCTTTTTATATAGCACTGATATGTAAACATCTGGAAAAAATTCCATTTTTATTCAAATGAAATCTTTTTCTATGTATATCATAATTAAATAAAAAAAACGAATAGCTAATTAAAAACCCTTACGCTGTTGCTTTCTCTAATAGCTGATTCAAGAAGGCAAGTTGCCAATAGATGAACAAAATGTTTAAAAAAAAGCAAAATGCATTCAAATAGTTTTTTTACTCTATTTTCTTACATATATTTTCTATTAAATCGTAACGTTTAATTAACAATAATATTGCAATTCCAAGTTTATTAAGTAACTACATTTCAAATGTTTCTCTAGCAATAGCAATGTCCGAATATGAAGGACCACTAATTTCATGCATTTAGTCAATGCATAGCATATTGCTTATTTAAATAACAATTAGTTTAGTATAATTATATTAATAACATATTATTGGAAACAAAAGTGGGAATATAAGGGCAGATATCGTCATTCTTAACCGCTGGCAGGTAATGAGACAGGCACTTAGGCCAACAGTTTCTCTTCAAACTACAACACATCACCAATATCAGACAATATCAGACTTTGCAAGCATCACACCCGCATACGCGATAAATTTTTAAATGAATCGGATTTCCGAACTAGAAATACTAAACCACGGCTTTTGAACATCAAAGCCTTTAATTAAATGACTATTTTTGTTTTAATATTTGCAACAATATGCTGTCATATGAATTGAACTAAGTGTTGAAAGAGAACTTCAAGATCTTATGGATTATCCTTCGTTTTTGTATCGAATTATAGTGGCTATGAACGAGTGTACTTTTGATTATAAATTAAATAAATATAATGCACGAATTATATGCGGCCATTACACATGACAGCCAATGACAAACTAACATTTGGAGAAGAGGATCACGCTCAAAAATACAATCTTGTATAAATCTCCCAGAAGAGTTAGAGGGTTAATAAAAAGCACAAAATCGGCCGGGAATCAGGCGTTTGGTACTAAACTATACCATTATACGACGGGTTACTTCATTTTAAATTCAAAATTGGAGCTAATATTTTTTAAACTGTGATTAATCTCGGAAATAATAAAAAAAAGTATTAATACGAATCATCACTTCCGTACTTACTAATCGTCGACATTCATTTTCCAAAGTTCCGATCATATAAATATATTTTAACTTTTTTTAATTAAAAAAAGTTAAAATATATCATATATATAAAAAAAAACCTAACAGTCACGCAGACTTAACTTTTACTGTATAGAATATATAACGCCTAGTATTCAAAATAATGACTTTACATGGAAGCCAAGACGGCGAATTGGTGGTTCATCAATAAAAGGTTAAAAAATAAACAAAATATTAGGCATTTAGGGCCACAAAATTATAGATTATAAAATTAAGCCATTTTTTTTTATTATTTTTTCACCTAATCTTTTCCAATGAAAATTTTCTTTTCAAACAATTATATATTTTTATTATACACATTATCAAACTATCATTTCTTCCAGATAACAAAATAGGGTCTATGGTTATTAAGGGAGGGAGAGTTGAAGGTTCCATGTCCACCACTTGTATTCCACCCTAGAGTAGCAACAGTGTTATATATTTAATGACAGCTTATAGACGCACACAGATATATAGCAGCGTGCAATTTCTGCATGAGCAAAGCCAAAGCTTCTTTTTTAAAAAGCCAAACAGTAAAAATTCTTAGAGAAATTAATAAAATCAATCCATTTGACCTATAAAGAAGTTTATCGTTCGCATATCAGTTCATGTAACCGTTGCATTCAAAAATGCAGTAAAACAACCAGTAAGGATGCGTCACCCATAATACACCTATACTTTAAACTCTTATCAGCTCTAAAAAAGATAATTTTTCCATTAAAAAAATTCCACACAGACTTTGACATACACAATGATTTATTTACTTTTTATAAGTGTGTGTTTAATCAATAGCGGTATCAGACAGAGAAAGTGTTTGCGTCACCTTTTCCGTTAATGTGACGTCACTAGCACAAATAACAGACAGATTCCGACCTTGGACTCGAAAAACAATTATTGCGGATTGCTACCGTAAAAAACAGCTGCAATCGTTACCCATCTCTGGAAATGATTTAAAAATTAATTTAATCAGCCGGTAGCATAAATCCGTGGGTTTCGAATAGGAAGTCATTACAGATGTTTGACGGACATATGGGTCAGAAATAGTTCTTGTAGTAATTATAGTATCCAAAGAAAGTTTCTTTCGAAAACACCGATTTTTAGATTTAAAAACCTTATAATTATTATCCATTAACAGTAAATTATATTCTTGCAACAGCAATTCCTAAAATTTTTTAGTAAATATGGCCCATTTTGAACGATGCAAGATTTTGTGACAGTCGATAACAAAAACAGTGTACGAATCGAAAAGAGAAAAAATGACCGTTCTACCTAATGATGGGATTTCGATTAATATAATTTTATTTTTCTTTAGATATCTCGATTAGTAACATGACCAGACAAGTTAACACCATATTCCTTAGTTCAGCATCCTAATTAGGATTAAAAATAGTTAAATATAAATTCATCATATATTGAACTAAAAGAATTAATTTAAGCACCATATCCAATAAAAGAAAATTCTTAATAGTGTATTTCAGTTGAATCGAACGAAAAGTTTCGATCATTTTACAATTTTTAAGTGGTGTTGGGACATTAAGAAGCCTACACTATTTTTATCTCGTAAATTGGAATAAGCATTCCCAATCAAGATTGTAAGAAAAATTTGATGAGGGTGAAAAGAGATAATCAATATAATTCAAACCAGATGGAAAGCAATACCAACAAAGCACTAAAAATGATCTGTTACAAATTCGAGTTGATATTACAGCGTTTTATAGGCACTAAATGTCAATTATGAAATATGTGCAAGCACTTCAAAACTAAAAGCACATGATGTTCAAACTCAATATGTCTTCTGAAAGAAAACATTGAACAAAAAACTTGCAACAATAAAAAGTTTTTTTTTAATTTCTAAATTAATGCTCACTCCAATTCATGCAATTAATTATAAAAAGCCATATAACTCAACTCATTCAAACAATTCTTTATTGAAATGATATGCTATTTACTATATTAAACTTGGATTATCATCTGTGGTACAGGAAATTATTTTTAATTTTTATTAAACAGCATACAGCAATAAAAAACATAGGTAAAAGTGTAGAATAGTGTGCCCCTTGCTGAGCCAAGGATGCCAAGTCGCCAACAAAGATGGCGGACAAAATAAACAAACTGTTCGGCGGAACAGTTACTGTTGCTATTTCCCGCCTTTTTATTTAGAATGTTTAACTAATTATAATTATTTGTTTAATACTACCCGGTGCCTTCTACAGATGCCTTCGGCATCTGTAGAAGGCACCGGGCAGTATATTTTAACTTTAAAAAAACATCCTAGGGCTTCGCTTTCATACGAAGCGGGAATGCAGTAGCTTCGCTAGAAAATTGAACAGATGGATGGTGTGGATTAAGGAATAGTGCATAATATTACAAGTAAGAATAAATGATGTTATAGGAACGAATATTATACAGAATTTTTAATATTCAATGTACTTACTTGCTTTATTTCATCTTTTCATAAACACTTAACATTTCATAACACTCAAAGCATTCTTTCCAAGCCTCATCAACTCATTAAAATAATATTCCAATCACAGTTCATCCATTCAGAGGTTCGAAATAGTGCCTACAATCCCAACTACCAAACATACATTCCTGTACGATTGCAGACATAATAATATATCGAGGGAACCAAACGTTGGAGCACCAAAAGAATTACGAGAACTGCGAATCATTCCATGGCAGACTTCTTTTAATACGAAAACGCAGACGATTAGCGAATTCGCATAGTGATAATTAAAAATGTGAAAACGGAATTTTTTTTTTGTAAATATTAACACTAAAAATGAAATAAGTGTTATTTTAATTAATATTAAGTTTATTCTAAACTCTCTTTGTATAATAAATTTTAAATTAAAATAATAAGCAAAATGTAAATCATCTGAAATCGATATTTTAAATATTAAATTTATTATAAAACAGTTGTAGTTCCTGAACAATTCAACTATTGTAAAAAGTAGTAAACAAAACAGAATTAGGGTTACTGTAAGAAAGTTCCGTTGGGTTACCATGTTGGCGATAAACTCAGGGACACACAGTGCTACACTTTAACCAAAACATATAAACAGCCACTCCCCTCCCCCTCAAAAAAGCTTAAAATTTATTTAAAAAAGCTTACACTTATTTATTTAAAAAAAAAACTTTACTGATAAAAAAAAAAATTCAAAACCTATAATGATCCCTTCTCTTAGTAACCATAAAATGAGCAAATTACTGCAATGAAAAAATATACAAAGCACTTGCTTACAAAACTGTTTCATTCCTGCCATTAGCATTTTCTGCCAACATCAGTAACTTAGTTTTCATCAGTAAACATAATATGAAAGCAATAAAACTGCACTATATATATTAGTTAAAAAATTTTAACAAAAGCTTATTTGACATGCATGAAAAACTGTAATGAACTTGTCTTCAAGTATTGTATACAACAGAATTTTTCACATTAAGTGCAATAATTATTATAGGTGAATACAAACGCGCATATAAATTTGGAAAAAATAAACATTTTTTTAAATTAATAAAATAGAAAACCAAAAAAGAATATAAGTTCATCATTTGATATTAAAAGGAATGTTATTTTAATGAATTTAATAGCCGGATTTCAAGTCTTATCCTAAATGTCAATCCTAAAACTAAGAATAGTCTTGTCCATATAGTTTGTACTGATAAAATAATGGAAAATGTTATAAATTACATTACAAGTGTTCAATATACTTAACTTCCAATCTTTGTAACAAACTGCTTTAAAACTACTGAATGAAAACTACAAGACAGATCCTTAGAATAAATAAAATATGCAATGGATAGTGTTAATAATGCCAATTCTTAATAGTTTTAACATTTTATTAGAGTCTGCTATCAATAAATGGCAGAATACTAAAGAGTAATACAGTATAGCAAGAATAATTGGTACTTAGAAGCCAGAATAATGATTTTCTGTCCTACAGGCAGTGGTTTACCACTGATGTGGTAAACCAATGTTAATGGTGGAGAGGGAGGGTAGGTACCCTGCCTAAGGTATAATTGACATAGATGACAATTTATCATTTCTTCATGACATTTCACTTTAAAGAATGACATAAGTAGACACCTAATGTTTTCTCCCTATGAGGATCCCCGAGGCTAGAACAAGGAATATTTAACCTCCCCAGGTCAATATGCTGCTGCAATAACAGGAAATTTTTGTAACTGCTAAAATATTGATTTTATTTTATAATTTTGAATGCATGGGAAAAAATGATGATTCCCATAGTTTTATATTTAAAAAAAAAATCTCCCAAAAGCTTAGCCAATACCAAAATTTCCTTAAAGAAACCAAGCTATATCCTGCATTAAAGCTATGTACAGATTGTCCTAATGTGAAATCAGTACTAGTTAACTTTTTCAGTTGACTAGTAAAGTAGTAATTAAGTGAAAAAACTATTTTCAAATCTATAGTAGTTAGAATCTGAGAAGTGCAAGTTTTAACAATAGAAATACAGTTACACAGAGCCCAAAAATATCTTTCAGGCGAAATGCCTACAAAGAACTTTTTAATTCAAATTCTTCCACTGGCATCAAAGAATTTCAGAAATTTTCTACAATTTATATGAATGTACGGTTCATTATTTTGTATTTATATAAAATAATAAATATGAAAAGATTAAGGGGAAAAATTATTAAATTTTTATGACTTAGTTCTCAACCATCAAAATTAATCATTAATTATCTCATGCAAATATTACAATAACTTAATCATAGTACTAAAAGATTCTATTAAATATTTATAGGCAATAATGATTAGATAAATATTACTTTTTACTAGAACTTTATATTATATTATATATATTTATATATGCATTAAATATCAATTTACAGCTAATTCCAATTTTATTTTTACCAGTTTTAGTACAGAAAACTATTTCCATAAAATATATAATAAAAAATTATTTAATTTATACCAATAATGAAATCCCACATCAATTACAAAATATCATTTTTAAAACTTAATAGTCGAAATTACATCAATAGTCAAAAAGTGTAATGATGTAATAAAGACAAATAGTCTTTTATTTCATCAATATATGAAACTTGTTTTCTTTACTGCATAAATACAAAATAAATTATACAATGTCAGATGTCAAAATTTAAACATTAGTACTTTGACAGGCTCTTCACATATTTAAGAGGACGATTTAAAAGTCGAATTTCCTTGATATAGCATAATTAATCTTATAACAATAAAAGAAAATATTACTCGTCATGATACTTTTCCTCCTGTTTGATCTCTAACAACCTTTAGTCAACTTTTAATTTTTAAAATATTTTTTTAACTATGATGTAAAGATAACTTTTTATAAAGGTTATAAATTTTTTAAAGAAATAATAATTTACTAAACAATGTTATACAGGTTAAAGAAAATGCTATAAATATTTCCTGAAAAAAGAAAAAAAATTTAATTTCAAAGGTTTTTGTCATAACCATTTAAGAACTCATAGAAAAATTATTAACTTATGATTTCACTGTGCCAGAAACATAATAATTAAAGGTGAATAATTAACTTTCATCATGCACATTATGATTTATTAAAATATGTCTTAACAAATAAAATGACTCTACAAATCAGTCAAAGAAATTTTGATTTTAATTTGAATAACTTTAGTTTTAAAATTTTAAACAATAATAACTGTTAATGAGATAAAAAGCACATAAAAAGGATACCAAGAAAAATATACAATATTAGTTTATTCATCAACAAAATTTTAAAAAATCTTTAACTTAAAAAAATGTGAAGAATTTTTCTATTTAAATTGATAACAAGAAAAAAAATGTGTTTGATCACAGATAACTTACTACATTAATTTCTAGCAGTAGTAAAAATAGCATTTGAAAAAAAGTTATATAAATCTCTTAACAGATTAATCATTTATAAAGAATAAAGCAAATAATGCATTAAATTTTGGAAAAATTCATGCTTTATTTAATTCAATTTAGAACACAAGTTCCAAAAATAAGTTATAAATATTTTTTATAGAAATGGCGCACAAAGGAAAAAAATGAACACAAAATTACATTTTCCAATTATTGAACAAGTTTCATCTTAACTTGCTAAACATGAATTATCAATTCTATAAAATGGTGATACTATGAAATCTAAACAGAATTTAGTAAAACAATAATGAAAGCAAAAACGTTAATTAATTTTCTATTTTCTAAAGCCAAATTTAATATGGAGGCAAAAAAATATATTATGCCCTGAGCGCTATTTACACTTGGTGATCTATTGTATCGATAAATCTTTTAAGAGAAAAGAATTTTGCTAATTTTTTTTTACCAAACAAAAAATCTTAATTATATGTGTACAATATTATTATGATGTCTTAAAATTATTTAGATGGCCAGCAAAATAAAGTGCCGCCGTCATCTTATTAAAATTATCCAGGAATACCATACTCATGAACTATTTGCTAAAGGAAAACAAAAATTACATGTAAAACACAACAGTATTCCATTTTTTAATGCTTTTTCCAGTTCAAATGTAATGAAAAGAACAACAAAATCGGCAGTTACAATGTTTACAGTTACAAAAATATCAACTAAAGATAATCACTTACCTGTCTGAGATAGATAATCCAATAAAGTATACTTTCCGCAGTGAGTCAGGAACTCAAAATAATTGTTAACAATATTAATCCAAATAAATGCTGCCAATGCACAATATAAACTCACAAGAAATTGAGTTCAAAAGAAGTTCTTAGGCGCAAATGAAACTAGAGTTATTCAAAAGTCTTGTTTACTTACAATGTAAAAATATACACAAGAAAAAAAAAATTGGGAACGAAAACTGACAATGTGATTTTCGTCTGATTCTTTCTCGAAAACCGAGATGATATGTTTGATTACATGGTGACGTTTATGACAGATACTAAACACAAAAGCAGGTGGCCGCTTCAAATTAAAGAACCAACGGAGGCGATTTAAAAAGGGCAACAACACACGACACACTACAACGAGGGGAAACACGTCCGTTTGAATTGTGCCTCCGGTTTAAAGTTGATTCGCCTCATTCCACAAAGGGTTGCCTAACAGAATAGAACAACGCCAAGCGACACATCGCCAAATTCAAATACTGCGCCATACGGAAGAAGAAAAACCTTGACAAGGTAAAACGTTTCAACAAGAGATATTATTGGAGGATTTTTTTTAAATGCAGCATTCGTTTCTAAAAAAAATTGAAACTTTTACAATACCTTTATAAAATTTATTAAATAATATAGAAGGACCTTTCATATGGAATAAGCCATTCAATGATAAATATTTCTATCTCTTGTTTTCCTTTAAAAGTAAAAAAATATATATATATATCACCAATGTTAAAAAATCTTAGATGTATTATGAGATTATAGAAAGAATTTATCTTGTAAATTAATTATAATCGCATGAAATATTCAATATTAGACTGACAAAAGTGAATAAAAATTGAAATCCTCATACAATCGTCGTTATTGTAAGGGAAAAAAACATTTTTATTGTGTTAAAAATGTTTACAGGCTGGTAATTAACACCATATAAATTATCCTATGTGACATGTATGATGAAAGAATCATTCAGAACATCTTACAGAATAGATATTGGATCTACAGCTAATAAATATGATACGTAGTTACTTTTAGAATAGTAGATGAGGAAAGAGGGAGGGAAAATTAGAAATTTTAATAAGATTTTTATTTAAAAGTAAATAGAAAGTTCACCATATTTCTTCGATAATTGGAAAGTATATTAAATCACAACAGTCATTTTTACACTACTTAAGAATTCGAGAAATAAGCTTTGCATTATTTGCCTTTTATTATCATTAATTTCATTTAATATTGCATTTTGCAGTATTTGCATTTTATTTCAAACAATTATTTCCTAATTATTATAAATTTTTTTTAACATTTTAAGTATATTTTACAACAATTCCTTTTATTTATTATTTCAATAACTGAACTTAAGCTCTCATTCATACAATGATATAAAATACAATTTTTGTCCGCATATTATCAAAGTTTCCTGATTATTAATAATTTTTTTAATTAAAATTTTTTAAAAAAAGATGAATTAAATCTAAAAATCAACATGTTTACGACATTTTTGATTAGAAGCTCAAATTTTTTAAGAATAATTTCAGAAATAACTACAAATTTACAAATATAATTGAATTTTGTGTAAAATTTTGAAGTTGTAATTTGAGGATATTTATTAATGAATAACAAATTATTAGACTATTTCTTGATAAACCTAACAAATTCAAATGACATGTTGTAAATTATAATTAATCCTAAGCTTTTCTTAACTCTTATTAACCCTAAGCTACTTAACTATTATTAATCCTAATTAAATATTATTAATCCTAAGCTTTTCTATCTTGAATGTTTTTTAGATTTTATCAGTGGAATTAGTCTTTCGAGTTGTTTGTGGTGGCGATATTTGATTTCATTAAAAGAGAATGTTTAATTTACTAGTTTGTTTCGTTTTAGACTTTTCAGTTATATCAGGTTCTTTTTCAGTAATAAATTAAAAGAAATAAATTAAAAAATATTCTAAAACAATCCTACTTCCTACCTAAAACAATGGCAGAATGGAGTTAGGAGATTTTTAAGCTGCATCAACTGAATTTGTATCAAGTTTCAAGCTTGTCACTGAACAATGGGGATTGATTTCGTTAAAGAATAATAATTAATTCGCAGGTTGGATTATTTCCGCATGGATTTTTCATCGTATCTTTTCCAGTATCAATTTTTTTAAAATCAATGAATTTGACATGATTTATTATCTTTGTCAAAATATTCGGAGCAAAGACTTATTTAAATCCGTTTTAAATTTATTTCAACATTAAGTCGATAATTAACTAAAATATTTCTTTTTTTTTTTATTCATTTAGGAGAAATGACGGGAAAAAAATGTTAAATGAGTGATAAGGGTTCTGATACTTGAATTAAGATGAATTTTATTTCAGGATTATTTGAATATTTCGATGTAAAAGAAAGGCAATTGCCTTTTTCCTGGCAATTTATATTTAAGCACAGAATGGGACAACACTACGCATATTTAAAAGTTAAGCTCATGCACTTAAGTTGTATTAAAATATTAGATAACAGACTTTCTAACTACATTCCACACGGTTTACGTTCTTCATTACAGAAATACACTGTATGCTGATATGAAATCTATACGATTAAAAATGAATGCTTTTCTGTATGTCTCTAATGCGCTGCCGTACCGCTCTCTCGATTCTGATAAAACTTCGACAACATATTGCTTGCTCTCACGCGAAAGTTATAGATATAATACAATCATCTAATGTATAAAAAAATATTTTCAGATCTATTTACAGCATCTATTAACCTAGGTTTAACCGCCAAATAACTCGCCAACGAGACACAAAACATACAGTAAAAATGCTAAATGCAAGTTAGAAGTTAATGTTTCTTAGCTATTGTATGCAAATGAAATGTAAGTCTTTCGCTGGGGTAATAGTTTTATTAGAAAGTGCGCGAGAAAGTTTTAGGGGAACCAATCCTATAAGTTTGAAATTTTAACAAAACATTCAATAAAATTTTAGCGTTCTTTGCAGCAACTTCCGGAAATATTACAGTACAAATAATTTTGCACCATCTTAGCAATCAAAAAATTATCTTTTCAACTGTATTCAAGATTTCATGGTATAAATATATTTTTTATGTTTAATCAATTTTAAAATAAAATATTTTAATCGCATTTTTCTTATATTATGCTTGAAAATTCTGTACGAATATTAAACGAATCACAAGATACAACAAATTCTTTAATTACCTTTAATTGATTTAATTCTTTCATTACCTTTCTGAAAGAACACCAAGCTTTATAATTCTAAAAGAATGCACAAATCTAATACATGAAAATGAATATTTGTTGGTAGAATAGAATTATAAAAATTGAATAAATATTATTTATGCTTTTCCTTTATATCTAATACTATAATACGAGGAATGGTTGCCAAGTCGAAAATAGTCCCAGAATTAATAAACTCCGGTAAACTTGGGGTCTGGGGTTTTTGGCCACGAGGAATCGATTGGCGACGGTTTTGAAGCGCTACGGTCGAGCAGTTCGATGTTACTGATAGGATATTTTCAAACTTTATTAGTTCGCTATAATGGCTACTTACATTTTCAAGCGGTAACGTACTGACATCTATAGCCAATATGGCGAACTAATAAAGTTTTGTGTTTATGCTGTTATAGGTTTATAATATGTTTCTTATGTATGTATATATGTTTGGATTTCTAAATAAATTTGTCAAAAATATTGAACTTCAACACACTTCAATCTTTACCTTTACTTTACCTTTGTATAGAATAGTTCCCTTTCCAAACTCTAACTTTGTTTAGAATGGTTTACAATGGTGCACTTTAACCGGTTATCTTTCCACCAATGGTTTCACAAATTTTCTTATGGCATATATTGTTTTGATAAATCACAGTTGAAAATTTAAATCTTCGAGTTAGCTTCGATACCTGTTTTCACCGAGCGGAGCTCGGTCACCCGCTGGTATCCTTCAATTTCAATGAATGCATTCATTGTCGACAAAAAAATGTATACCATTTTTCCTATTATTCTCAAATAAACCAGATAACTATATCAAATTCAAACGATATTTTTAAAATTATTTCTTCTGCAGCAGCAACGCGCCGGGTACCAGCTAGTTATAAATAAATATAACAATGATCCATCAAACTTCTTCCAGAGTTTTTAAGATTTAAGAATCGATAAAAAAAAATCAGATCTTATTAAAAAATATTTAAAATGGAAGAAAATTCGCCGTTTCCCCATCCCTCTTTAGAAATACAAGGGTGGTGGGTATAAAATCATCTCATAAAAAGCAATTTTAAAGTACGAAACACAAAATCAAAGAATTTTTTTAGATTTGTAAATGTAATTGAGCTATTTTAAATAAATTGTATATTGTTTTTTAAAATTAAATTTATCTTTGAAACTAGGAATTTTATTAAAAATTGCAATGAAATTTCATATGGAAGGAAAATGCTTGAAATGAAAAAAAAAACTTTCTTCGATACGTCAACCATAAAATTTCTTTAGCATTCTAAAGTGCAGAATCCGGGGAATCTAATTTTTAAAACGCATTCAATTTATACAGAATGTAAATAAGTAAACTTTGTCTGAAATGTATATTGATTTGAAACGTGTTTTTTACAAAGAATAGTGTATAAATGTCTCATGTGTTCAAACTCTTATTTAACTTTAAATATTCATACGTACGTGATTTACGAAACCAATTTTATTTTTAAATAAAAATTTTGCCTTATTAAAATTACAACAAAACAGAAAATTGATCATATATCTTAATAATTTACATTCTAAGAATGAATTAATATTATAATATGCATTAATGTGTATTGACATTAAGTATCATTCACTACAAGTTTTTAAAAAATGTATTTGAACTTGAGTGGATGAATAAAAAGTATTTTATTTACGATTGAAAATTTGTACAAGATATTTATAGCAGGAAATGAAAAAAGGAATAGCATTTTCTATAACCAACAGCAATACATATTATTTAATCTTTATGGATTTCAGTTTTTGCTGATGCTGATGATGGTGATGACGTCAGTGTCAAAAGTATGTTTATAAATATCACTTTAATTCAGCTCAAAAGAGCTATCAAATCGAAAATATTATTTTCTCCTTGGATTTTTATTGATGCCACTTTCTCAAGGAATCATATACGAGCAAACGATAAAAAAGGAAAGTATTTTTTGATATCTTGCTTATGAAAACTTCCCAGAAATACTAAATAAATTGTTATGCAATTTAGAAACCAACTTAAAGTTCATTATAGTGAGCATATTTTTGTTCCTCGATACGTTCCATTAAAAAAAATTACAGCAAACGATTTCTTGAGAAAAGCCACCGAGCTTGCGAGAAGTGGAGCGTTGCGGAAGAATTGGATTGTTTGTTTGTCTTTCGACAGAACAACAACAGAACCACTTTCGACTCTGACCTCCTTTCTCGATCAACACAAAATGATGCCGCATTTTTTTTTTTTTTTTTTTTCCTTCTCTGTTTTTGATTCTGGAATTTACGCTCGTCTTTTCTACATTTCTCCCATGAATAGTGAATACAGATTTCAGCCTAAAATTTTCTTTATCCTATGAAAATTGAGCATTCATCCAAGTTATGTGAAATTTTAGAATGGGAAGTTGTTTTAAATTTCATTCAAATTATTCGATTTTTTTAAAAAAGAAAACAAAGTGAGATATCTAACAATGGACACTTTAAAAATATTTATGCTTCTTATTTTTAAAGATAGTATAATCAGAAATGCATAGTTTACATTAAAAAAAAATTCGAAGAAGAAAAAAAATGACATTTTCAAAACAATGTATTCATGTAGCCATCTTTTATTGTTGTTTGATAGTACAATTGAAAAAAAAAATGTGTATGTGTGTTTGTTTGTGTGTGTGTAATGACACTATAAAATTTAATTTAAACTGAATTAATTCCATAATTTTTTTTATTTCAATTTAGTCCATATTCATTCTAGAATACACTCTTATTTCTCGATTCGATTCCACTTTTCCTACCTAATTAATTTAACAAAAGCTTTGTAAAATTGCTGAATCGGCTAAAAACCACGTGTTCCCACTCTCCTTGTGAAGGGAACTATATGCAGCTGACTGGACAAATTCTTTGTAAAAGAACCCTGTTCCTTTCCTGGTTCGGGAGGGTGTAGAATATATATATATATATATATATACACAGAGAGGAAAAATTCGAGGAATTTTCCAGCATAAATAAAATTGATGAAAGATTTTGTATGAGAAAAAAATAAATGTTTCATAATGTATGTCCTAAAAACTGGTGTTGTGCAACCATGGATATATACACAAGCCTAATTTCTATTTGATATACATATAATCATAAACTATAATAAACAAAATATCCCATAACTTTGGGTGTTATGGTTATCGTATCTTTATAGCAGCAAAATTAAAATCCCGTATCTGATTAAAATACTCAAAATATTCAGCCTTTAGAATGTTTTTTATTTTATATATTTTTATAAATATCAAAAATTTTCCAACCAAATACTACATACCTCCTTTTATCTCAAGCTCTTGTCAATCAAAATCATCTGTTCATCTTCTTTCAAGCTCTCACGCATTTTGAAATCTATTAATTTCTAATGGTATTTAGGGTTTTTTTAATC
>JAPMOQ010011698.1:304447-369616 GCA_026543055.1 Argiope trifasciata
GTTTTGGGTTTTGATTTTATTATTCGAATACTTAAATAATGAATAAATAAGAATTTGACTTTTGGCTTTTTTTTTCCCTTTCTCGAATTTTTTATTTTTTATTTGCTAAGATCCCCCTCCCCGCCCCTTCCAAAAAAAAATCTGTGCTTTGTCATTGACTTCAGTTTTGGGTTTTGGTTTTATTATTCGCAAACTTAAATAATGAATAAATAAGAATTTGACTTTTGACTTTTTTTTTTTTTTTTTCCTTTCTCGAGTTTTTTATTTTTTTGAGAGACTTAAGCATATTTTTAATTCTATCACAATGCCAAAAATATCGCTCAAATTATATATACATACATTTAAAAAAATTCTTTATAAAATAAACTTTCCTAATTAATTTATTGTGGTTAATTTACTGCATTTTATCTGTTCTATCACTACTTTCTAATGTTGTTGTTGTTGTCGTTTTCTATGGATAATAAAACATTCAGATGCGTCTAAATGTCACTTTCTAATGTTTAACATGAAATGAATTATGATTAAAATCCTTAAAAAGTGTGCATTGAATTATTCCAAAAGATCGAATTCAGTAAGAAACCTTTTCTGAATTACTTTGCTAAAGATTAACGTGAGCACCTTTTCCGGTACGATTTCATCAAAGGTAAAAATATTATAAAGTAATCTAGTTCAGCCAAATGTGTGATAAACTTGCCAGAATGGACACCTGGAATACATTCTGTAAAGCGCCATCTATGAAGTGACATGCCAACTAAGTTTCGAGTTTATTTTGGACTTTTTTCGGCCTTCATTTATTGAAATGTCCTACTCTTTTTGTGCCGAAGGGAGGAAAAGGACGTGTTGACGGGATTGAGAGTGTCTTTATCGGCGACATTCTGAAAATGAACCCACCTTTGGTATCTGAGTTGGAAATGACGCGCGATCTTTACGAAAATACAATAAGATTTAAAATTTGTTTCACTCAATCAGCATTAGAAACTTCCTTTACACAAACTCTTCCCGAAAGAGGTTAATAAGGATAGCTTAATATAAAATCTACCATTTAAAAAAAGTTGCTTCCTGAAACTTCTAATCCTAATTATTTAATTTTTCCCTAATTGCGTTGCAGTTTCCTTACTGCCTCTAACTTAATTAATTAGTTCGTGACGACTAATTGTTGAATTAATCAATTAACTGAAAAATAATCTATTTTAATCCTTGAATAGAATAGATCAGACAAACAGGATAAGATTACAGGCGATTCAAGATGCCATCTTCATCTCATGAGGATGTTTACGTTCCATTCACCTTATAAATTGTTCATGAAAATGTTTCAGTTGACACAGCAATTCAAGTTAGTTCATGATTCGAAATCTTTTTTTTATCTATACTAGAAAATACTTATTCTTTTAATTTACCACTGCAATATATATTATATAACAGCCATAAAAACATTGAAATAATTAAAACCCATTTCCTGAGTCAACAAAAATTAAATCGAAACTAATTAGGTCGAAATCGAAATTAAAATTTAATTCGGAATTAACAACAAAAAGTTCACAAAAATAAAATATAAACCTTTTTATAAAACAAATCTAAATTTATATATATATATATATATAAATTAATCTGGCCTACATCAGAACCCAATAAATTTGAATGTCTTTTTAAAATGCTATACTTTTTTTTGAATGCTTTTCTTTCTTTTAAAAATTGTTCCTATAACAATTTTATGTTTAGAGATTTTGAGGTACATTTTATTGTGTACTGATTGCATTTAATGACCAGTTATTTTGACTAAAATATTGGTTATATTTTATATTCTGTTAAATTATTTATATATGACTTCATGTCCGTGATTTCGACAACAGTCAGACATTAAAGCTGTCTTGTTTTAATTGTCCTGCGCATGTTCTGTTCTTTCTGAAATTTTCCAATGGAGTTCAATTCTAAAAACTCTATCAAAAAAGTAAACGATTTGTAAATCCAACTTCTAAATTTCTCGCTTTTATAATTTCACCATTTTTTTATTTTTCGTCCTGTAAATTAAACAAATATTAAATGGAAAACTTCTTTAGCTTTCAACGATGTTAAGAAGTCACGTGTTTAAATACTGGATGAAAAGGTTTCAATTTTCGAACAATAAATAATTTGTTTTCAAAAATTGCGTTTAAAAAATAGTTTTAAATAAAATTTCCAAAATTCAGAAAAAATTCACAAGACTATAAAATTGGAATCATTAAAAAGAAAATATTTCAAATTTTGAAAGGACGTAAAGTAATTTCATTTTTGTGCATCAATATTTTCGGAAGGTATTACAGAAAGACTGCAAAATCCAGAAATATCCATCAAAATTTGAAACTAAAAAGTGCTTTACCAAAAAAGCTATTAAGATCAAGTTACATAAATTATTTAATTGAAAATTTTCAAAAGCATTAATTCCGGCAAAGACAGCTAGTAAGTTATAAATTGATAAACAAATAAAACTTCAAAGTATTTTTAAATATTAGTTAATTTTAAAATTTTGTCGAATATCAGTAAATCAAGTTCACTTACTAATTATAATATTCAGAAATTTGAAACGTCTTATTAAATATTATAAATATCATAATGTCTTGAGTAATAAAGATGAAGTGAATGTATGAGTTAGCACTCGCGTTGCCAGATATATTTGCTAGATCGTTTGATTTAAAGCTGTCAAACGTCAAATTTGACACATACATACTTTGAAAAATCAAAAGACGTATTTAGGAACATTTTTTTTTTTTGAAAATTTTATTTAGAGTTTTAATTAATTAAATGTTTTGTGATATTTTGGAGTTTTTCCACGATAACTTTTGAAAAAAAATGCGTTTGCATTTTCTCAAAATTAAAAACAAATTTTTTTTTTTGATAATATTAATTATTTTGTTCCATTTTTAAATATGTTTTTTAAAATATTTTTTCTAGTGATATATATTTTTATAATATAGGCTTTTTATAATATGTTTTAGGAAGTTTGACTTAGAGCTACTACATTTGGCACATATAAATGTTAGTAAAATTATTTTGTATTAATATTTGGTAGTTCGAAAATATTAAAGTACAAGAATGATTTTTAAATTATCATAAAATGAAATAGAAAATCTGTTGTATCAATTTGTTTGACATTGACATTTTTTTTCCAGTCCTAAAGAAAGTAATTCACATATATTTTCTAAAAATATCTTTCATCTATACTTATAGTAAAGCTCAATGTGTGTGTGTGTTGGCTCTCTACAGGCCAGACCGTTGGATCTACAGCTACCAAATTTGGTACATGTATACCTTGGAGGTTCGGAATGTGCACCTCGGAACCCTTTTTTCGAATTTTTAATTAGAATTTGAATTAATTAAAATTTAAGCCAAATTTCGACGTTTTCCGCTATAACTTCCGAAGATATTATCGCACAAACATGATTTTTACATCCATTTAAAGATTAAAAAATTAGCTTTCTAATGGTATCAGTGTTTTAATGTATAACAAGCTTCTATTTTTAACGAATTTTTAAAGAAATATTTTAACCATGTTTTTAGCACGTGACCGGATAAAATAAAAGAAAAGAATGATGGAAGATCAGATTAAAAAAAAAAACTATCATCGCAAATCAAATCTAAAGAAATATAACTTTCAGTACGGGACTGGATAAAATAACATAAATATAAAAAGTGATATTTTCTAAAAAAATAAATACAGGCAAAGGATTTTATGATCGTTTGCAATATCTAAACGATTAATTCAATAAATCTTCCTTATTTACGGTAAACCTGATTGAATTTTGACAGGATATGCATTGAAATCCCGACCTAATGGCATATTTCTATAATCGTTTGCAATATCTGTATCATTAATTCAATAATTTTTTTTCGCTTTAAAAAAACAAACATATTTAATATTTTGGCAACATCACCGAAAATTTTTTTTTTTAATATTTTGGAAGCATAACCGATAGTTAAAAGTGACTGATTTATAAAATTAAAGAATATTATTAGAAAAACGTGTTCTTTTAGAACTTTCCGTCCATCATCTTAAAGAAAATATTAATTTCAGGCCAACCAATGCCCGGAATGACTTCAAGGCTAATGATATGTGATTTAATTGAAAATTTTAGAACGCATTACTCATGGCGAACCAGCTGGTCGCCAAAGGCGGCTAGTACATAAAAAAAATAAAATTTAATATGCAGGAACATTTTATACGTATATGAGAAAAATTATTCATTCACGGGGACAAAACTCAAATTAAAAGACTGTGGGAACTCTCACATCAAAATAAACAAAGAAAAGTTTAATTTCCAACATATAAATAAATCATAAGCATCTGCAACTATAAACAGCTACTCCGACTCACACAAAGGCACAATGAAACACTTGAATGCCTCGATCGCTGTGACACCATTGACTTGAACTTTCAACTAAGTTCTACGCGTCATCACCGGTCACCGTACAACTCCTCCCACAGGAGGGGGAGTTGTACTGTGACCAGTGACCATCGACCAAATTTCTATACCAACAAGGGTGATGACAGTCATTTTGGAAGTTTTTCATCTCCTGGACTAAGGTTCCCTTGGAGGGTGGGGAGGGGGTAATAGAATGGTTTAGTTTAGTTATATTAACGTTCTGTTTTGAAGCAACATTAGGATTATTTTGGGACGGACCTCGTCATTTTGAACCACGTTCAGATGAAGAGGATGATACCTGAGCTGGCAACCCCTCTCCAAACTTCCACACCACATCAGTGAGAGGACTTTGGGCCCGACGGATTTAACGTGCACCAGATCGACTTACACAGCAGTTATTCGGTGGAATTGGGTCTCTAACCTCCAACCCTCCGGTTCCGTAACCGAGACCTTACCACCAGGCCACCACATCCCGGGTAATAGAATTGATGTATAAAGATATTGTACAATGAACATAATAGTTCGAAAATTCACAAACAATATGAATTACTATAAGTCAATCATACTGTTTTAGAATCTTTGTACCGTTCTGTCCATTGTACAAGGCATTTCTCTAAATTTTGATTTATAACTATGTTTACAATATGAATTTATAAATCTATCAGAGCTACGGTGGTCTGGTGGTAAGGTCGAGGCTTAGGAACCGGTGGGTTTAAGGTTTGAGAACCAATTCCACCGAAGAGCCGTCGTGCATGCAGGTCTGATGCGTGTTAAATCCATCGAGGCCAAACATCCTCCTGCTGGTGTGTTGCGGAAGTTCGGAAAAGGGATGTCAGTTCAGGCGTCGTCCTCAGCATCTGAACGCGGTTCAAAATTACGAGGTCCGTCCCAAATTATTCTTAGTGTTGCTTTAATACAGGACGTTGAAATAACTAAATTAAATTAAGTCTATCAAAACATGAATTTAAAAACATTTTGCTGTAGAAGAGTCTATTGCAAAAAATGCATAGTTTGTCATTGTTTCTATCAAATATGTATAAAAAATTTTGCCATCTAAAGTTTACAAAATTTTGCCATTGCAGTCAAAGAACTTTGTCCGTTTCTTTTTCTGGAGTAAGATCGAATTTGTGAGAATGCGAACGCATAAGGAACGCAATGAATACATTTTCATCCAACAAACATAACAACTTGTAACAAAATTCATAATAAGAATTTTGTAGCTTAGTTTCTAACATTTCTAATTACATATCAATGAACGATGACCCAATGGCCGTCAATGACCGTTTCATGACAGAGTCAGCGTCAATGACACATAAGTCTTCAATGACTATTAGCCATATATCATAAACGTACTATTTGCCCGCCAACGGCAACAATTATTTTAGAAACCGAGATTAAAATAATATGCAAATAAATATCATTAAATAATAATCATTAATAAAATCATAAAATCAAAATAATATATCATTATTCAGATTCGAAGACAACATTGAGGTGTCTGAATGTAATAGTTTTCCTTCTACGGAGGACTCGAAAATCATCGCCTAAAATCTTTGCCGTACTTGGAAACACACATCGATTATTACTCTCTTGTATATGAAGTATACTGTCGAATATAGGGGGTATTTCCTAACGAAGTATTTCCTCGCTGTTCGTGAGCACATACTCTGTGCTCCTGTCTGCAAAAAATAGAAGACTCTACTCAAGAAAATTCAGGAAACAGTTTCATGACTAGTCATACATTTATTCACATCGAGCTACACCATATTTTTATATAATTTCCTATAAACAATTCCATACCACAGTTAAGAATATTTCTTAAAGACAAGAAACATTATTTTCATAAACTACTAATTTCAAAGGAAACTCCCTGGGTTTCCAAGTGATCGTTAAAATGAATTTGCTCTGCTTCTCTTCGCGAGCTACTGGTTGCTCACACTCCATGTGAAAGTCTACTTTTCTTGATTGCCAAGCAAACAAGAAATATTTTTTGCATAATTTTCAAGACATGAGGATGTGAGGACAATGAGAATGCTCTATCATTTGTGGTTTGGAAGGGGAACTTATATTAAGTATTGTAATTTTGTAAGAGTTCAAACTTGAGATTTTGTCAAATCTTTCAATTTCTAACCTCCCCAAATCTGAAAAATGATTTTTAAAATTATATGTATTTGTCTGTAAACATATAAAATTCAGCATGTGAACTTCATACCAAACTTGTAAATTTATGACAAATTTTGAATAAGATCCGTTTCCAGAAAATTTACCCGTCTGTCGAGTACGAGTATACAGCAAGATAATACAATATTCTGAGATAATGAGGCTCAGAATGCGAATAAAGTGATAATATCAATTACAAGATGATAACAAAATGTAAAGGAACATGATGAATAAAATTTGGCACATAGTTTTAACGTCTAGAATATAGATATATGCCAAATTTTGGACCAAATCTGACAAGAGATTGACATTCTATGACATTCGGCATGTGGACCTTACACCATATTTGTAGATTTCGGTCAAATTTTGAATAAAATCTCCGTTTTCAGGAAATTTACCCGTCTGTCGAGTACAAGTATACAGCAAGATAATACAATACTCTAAGATAACGAAGCTCCGAATGCGAATAATATTATAATATCAGATACAACATGATAACAAAATGTAAAGAGAATATGATGAATAAAATTTTCCACATAAGTTTAACATCTAGAATAAAAAAAATCTATACCAAATTTTGAACCAAATCTGTCAAGTGATTGGCTGTCTGTTTATAATACTTCCTCATGCATGTACGATAGCTCAAAAACGTAATTACTTCTTTAATCATTGAAATTTGTAATGCATTCTTGATACTAAAATTATACTTCCGTATCAAATATTGATATCAATGAACCAAGGAGGAAGGAAAGACGTTTAAAATACCCATCTCGGCTTTCTTCTTTATAGAATGTAATAAAAGTGCTCATGAACAGGAATCTGAAAATGAAAATACGAATAACTTCGACTTCGATGACTGAGTTATCGGAGCACCAATCGTTAGAGTAGGACTATCCCCTTAATGATGTGGCTGATACAGCATGACTTTTAATAGATTACCATGAACTGTTTAGGTCATTGGAAAGTAGATAGCAGTCTGTGTAAAGAATTTTGGTGAAGCTATGATTGAGATTGGCTGAGAGAAGTAGGGTGATGGAGAAACTTTGTGTTATTGGCTGTTACTATAGGAGTGAGAGAGTGGGCACCACACGATCTTATACAAGGTCTACAATTTTTTATGGTGGTAAGGGATTATAGAGCTTTTTATACATAGTATGCGAGACAATTTTGGCAAGACCATTCTAGCTGTTTTCGCTTAAGTAAATCTCTTATCAGATATAGAAATGAATGATATTTACCGGGGCTCCATTTTAAAGGCAGGTATTGTAAACAAGAGAGAGAATAAGATAGAAAATAGTCTTGGTGTAGGAAAATTGATAGTAGAGAAACAATGCCAAGTGGTGGGAACAAAACAACAGTTTTATTTATGCTAACTTAATGTTCTTTTTTATACTGTACGTTAGAAATAAATTTAAGTTGCTCTGAAAATGCCTGGTTTCTTTCTTTTCCATTCTTCTCTCTCTTATTCCTTTTTTTTTTTTGGCCCACATAAATTTTAAATTTGTTTATTTGGTCCACACTAGCATTTGGGTTTGATACCTTTGTTCTAAATCATATCTAATACTATAATACGAGGAATGGTTTCCAAGTCGAAATTCGCCCCAGAATTAATAAACTCCGGTAAACTTGGGGGTCTGGGGTTTTGGGCCACGAGGAATCGATTGGCGCCGGTTTTGAAGCGCTACGGTCGAGCAGTTCGGAGTTACAGATAGGATATTTTCAAACTTTATTAGTTCGCCATAATGGCTACTTAAATTTTCAAGCGGTAACCGGCTGCCATCTATAGCCAATATGGCGAACTAATAAAGTTTTATGTTTATGCTGTTATAGGTTTATAATATGTTTCTTATGTATGTATATATGTTTGGTTTTTCTAAATAAATTTGTCAAAAATACTGAACTTCAATCTTTACCTTTACTTTACCTTTGTATAGAATAGTTCCCTTTTCAAACTCTAACTTTGTTTAGAATAGTTTACAATGGTACACTTTAACCGGTTATCTTTTCACCAATGGTTTCACAAATTTTCTTATGGCATGTATAGTTTTGATAAATAACAATTGAAAATTTAAATCTTCGAGTTAGCTTCGATACCTGTTTTCTTCGAGCGGAGCTCGGTCACCCGCTGGTATATTTAAATATCGATTTGTGAATATCATAATTATTAGGTGCTTGCATGCATTTTGATCATTTTTCCACTTTAAAAAGGCATTTATTGAGAAAAATTGGTACAATACTCTATATCAATCAAAGTATTTTTTTATTATTTTCTGCAACTTTTTTTCGCATTTTCATCCAATAAGTCTTGCAACTGACTGTCTACAAATTTTTTTGGTCATTGACGGTCATTCTTTGTCATTGACGTTGAAATTACCACTGGTAAATAGTCGAAAACAAAACCAAAAATTGGGATATGACGTGGCAACATCACTCTAAGTTTCTAAAAGTGTCTCATGGGCTTCGGCAGTAAATTTCTTCGAATCAAACAAACAAACAAAGTGATGAATGTCTAAGATTCAATTTAGAGCGTTCCATGATTGGATCTTTATACCCTGAATAACTCAATAAAGCTAAACGGAAAACTTTCAAAATGATAACAATAAAATAATAGTAATTTGATAAAACTCAAAGCCGTTTACATTTAGATTGAAACTTCGCATTTTCACGAATAGATATCGCCGATTAAAATACATGCAACCACCTAATATTTGTTTATCTATGCGGTCATTGCGAAATCGCATCTTAATAAAGTTCATGACCCTTCCGTACATAAGTGTTAATGAAAGGTCTTTAGTTGTATTTTATAAGGAAAAATGTCTTGCCAATAACTAAAATGCATTAAGATTAACATCAGATAGTTATTAGATTATGATAAATGCATCGAGAATAATAGAACATAATGTCACAAAAGGATTTATTAGCTTCTCTGCTTGGACACAACTCCGAAATGTGAAGATAGAGATAGAAAATAATAGGGGAAATGTTGATACTACTGAAAAAAATAATAAGAAAAAAAATAATTCGATATTAATTATAATGTCTTACAATTTGATTTAGATTTCTTACCTCTATATAGATCTACAATACATATGTCAAACTGAAGCAGCAAAGACATGCGAATTTGCAGTAATAATAATAATAATAATTTAAGTATAAGTTTTCAGCAACTTTGTAGAGATGTATGCATTTTGGAATTCTTCCATTCAATCGGTTTTGCTCAAATTTTGGTACAAATCTAAAATTTTGATGTCAAAACCATGAAAACTAACAATTTGAACTTTGAACGAGCAGTTCTTGTATATTTATTTATTTCGTACTAGCCGCCTTTGGCGACCAGCTGGTTCGCCATGAGTAAAGCATTCTAAAATTTTCAATTAAATCACATATTCATTAGCCTTGAAGTAATTCCGGGCATTGATTGACCTGAAATTAGTATTTTCTTTAAGATGAAGGACGGAAAGTTCTAAAAGTACACCTTTTCCTAATAATATTCTTTAATTTTATAAATCAGTCAGTTTGAACCATCGGTTATGCTTCCAAAATATTAAAAAAAATTTCGATTATGTTGCCAAAATATTAAATATGTTTTTTTAAAGAAAGCGAGAAAGGGAAAAAAAATATTGAATTAATGACACATTGCAAACGATTACATAAATATGCCATTAAGTCGGGATTTCAATGCATACCCTGTCTAAATTCAACCAGGTTTACCGTAAATAAAGAAGATTTATTGAGTTAATGATATAGATATTGCAAACGATCATACAATCCTTTGCTTTGCATTTAATTTTTTTAAAAATATCACATTTTATATTTATTTTATTTTATCCAGTCACGTGCTGAAAGTACCATTTCTGTAGATTTATTTTGTGATGGTAATTTTTTTTATTCGAACTTCCGGCATTCTTTTATTTTATCCAGTCACGTGATAAAAACATGGTTAAAATATTTCTTTAAAAATTCATTAAAAATAGAAGTTTACATTATAAATTTAAAAAACTGATACCATTAAAAAGCTAATTTTTTTATCTTTAAATTGATATAAAAATCATGTTTGTGCAATAATATTTTCGGAAGTTATAGCTGAAAAACGTCGAAATTTGGCTTAAATTTTAATTAATTCAAATTCTAATTAAAAATTCGAAAAAAGGGCTCCGAGGTGCACATTCCGAACCTCCAAGGTATACATGTATCATATTTGGTAGCTGTATGTCCAACGGTTTGGCCTGTAGAGCGCCAACACACACACACACACATTGAGCTTTATTATAAGTATATAGATATCTCAAAAACGGCTCTTCCGATTTAGATCAAATTATATATTTAGATAAGGTTTTGCTTTTTAAGTTTATCTATATAGATATCTTTCCTGAAAAACGCAATTTTACACAAGAAATTATTTTTTAATTGCTGATTATAAAAATATTTTTCCATCTGCTCACATGATGACAATATCATATAGTGCCATTAAGAGCAATTTTGTGGTACTTGTGCTGCTGCCTTAGGATGACAATCTACTGATACCTCAAAAATTTGTGAGATAGCACTGATGGATGTGAGATAAGACTAGATTGAAAAATATTCGTATGTGATTCGTATCTAAATATTTTCTCCAAGTGATGATTCCATGTTTCAAATTTTATCTGTTGAATTCTTTTCGTTTTGTAGTTACGGTGCTAAATTATATTCGAAAAGACAGATTGACATATTTTCTCAGAGCGAATTTTGCACAAAATTTGATAGAAATCTACAGATTTTGTAAAAAAGGCCATACAACAAATTTTATTCCCCTATATCAAGGCGTTTTTTTAGGTATAAGATTAGGCAAGATTAAAAAATATTCATATGTGATTCATATCTGAGTATTTTCTTCGAAAAAATACCATTTCGCAACAACAACAAAAAATGAAGTTCGGTCTTCCAGATATTATTAATAATATATGAATGTAACAGTTCATTTAGTTCCGAAAAAGTAATCTAATATGCATTTTGGAATTTTCTATTAACTCGGTTCCTCTTATATTTGACACTTACCTACAATTTTGACAGAAAAACCATACAGCGAATTTTATTTCGTTTTTAAATTATAATTTCCTGTTATGAACACAGAGACAAAGAGTTTACATTTAACGTATATTTTTCAAAATTTAAGCGTGATCCACACTTTTGGTGGGATGATCACATACTGGAATCAACCTCTTAGCTTATTGCAGTTTTGAGTTATCGTTTTCATATTCAAGTGCATGGCAAATAGATCATTTCGCCTTTTACGGACATGGTTTGAAATTCAACAGACATTTTCACTTTTGATATTGTAGCAAATTTTATTAGACTAGTTTCTTTCGCTTTTCACTTCTCACTTTCACAAACTGACAAACACGCAGACACATTATCGAGGTGCTATTCAACCAAAAATAAATATGTGTTCAGTTTTACCGAATAGAATGTAAAATTAATTTATCTGCGTATTGGACACATAAGATATACACATAGACATTTGTTGTTTGGTGAACGGATCCCCCATTGTACGAACTGTGGAGTGATCAATTCTAAAGCACATATTTTTACTGAATGTCCTAATTTTACTTCAGATCGTTTAACTCATATTCACCTATTTTAATTTTACTAGACCTAATGGGGGAGTAGACCTCATTCAAAACTTTTTGACTTTTTAAAATCCTTGGTATTTTTCATAGCATTTAATATTAGAGATTTTTTATTCGTGTGCCAAATCGTTTTAAATCATAGATCTTCTCAACCTTTGACATTTTTACAATACATCCTTCTATCATTTACACATTTTATAATGGGATTATTTAAAAATCCTTGTGAATGGCGCATCTTGCCCTAAATTGGACCTTATGCCAATGAAACACACCATACCATACCTGAGGTGATGGCTTTATCAGATTTAGAAAGATCTTAAAAAGGGATAATTGTCAGAAAATTAAGGTTAAATTTTTCATAATTATGATATTTTCTTCTTCTATTCACTATAAAAAAAAGTTAAAATAAAATTAATAGCTCTCTTTGGAAAGTTGTCAGTGTTTACCGCACTTTTAATTTCCGGCCTATGTTTATTCTTAAAGGACTTGTTTTTAATATTTTAAAACTACACTCCTACGAATTCAAATGATTCTCAAGGAATTCATAAATATGTTGTAAATAATCCCATATAATTCTAAAATCAAACTACATTATATTTATTGGGTTTTATCTCCCAGAGAACAGAAAGCCGTCTCACACCACCTCATCTGTAACCATTCTGGTCACTGATCGGTTGGATGGACATGTGACAAGAATTTTATTAAATACTAAAATATTTACAATAGAAAAAATAATTATGTATAGTATTTACAAACTTATGAGAATGATAATGAAATGAAACTGCTCTCAAAGACTTTTTACTTAAAAATATTACAGAAAAAATATTTGGAATGATAATATGCAGAAAGACATTATGTTACGCAAAAAAACGCATGTTATCTCAGCATAGTAGATGATAATGCAGTTATATAGAAAAGTTATCATAAAAAAGATTTTTTTTTTTAAATTTTAAAATAATCTAAAAACTATTTTTTTTTTTTTTTTTGCTGTAATATTTTCGAAATATATCAACAAAAAATTCTATTTTTTTTTTGTTGCATATTTGGAAATATAGCAAAATTTTTCTTAATTTTTAATTATTGCGAATTCCAATTAAAGTTTTAAAAAATAGTCTTAAAATGAACATTTCCACCTCCAAAGTATGTATGTGTTGAGTTTGATAGCTCTAGGTAGAATAATCTGGTCTGTAGAACGCCAATACACATTCATCTTTATTATAAGTAAAGACGGTATATACAATTATTCTTCTTAATTTCTTGCAATGTGATATCAATTACAACCCAGTATTCATTTTTGTGTTATATCTAAAAGAATCTTCAATATTATGGAGCGATATCAATCTGCTTTGATATCGCTCCATAATATTGAAGATTTTGGTAGATATATGTCCTGCATCTTACGTGTTTTGTGATCTTAAATTGCAGCTACATAACTCTGATTAGGCTAGGTCTCTACAGTTTAGGAAATACCATATTTGAGAAAGTTTATACGCTGACTTGAATAAAAAAGCACATTTTCCTCATTTAAGAAAAACACAGTAGTTTTCATTCAAAGTGCGTGACAATGTTTTCATTCTACCTTTTTATCTCGGCAAACTGCGTAAATGCTCCCACATAAAATTTCTTAATATCACGTTTCTGCTTTTCTTATCTCTACTACAACACTTCCCAATTCATTCTTTCTCGGTTTCATTCACAAAGAAAACATTCCCAAATGAGCTTCTCTTGACGTGTGAGTTGATTATCTTGATGAGAGTGGGTTTCTTCGATGCAGAAGATTCGGATGTAAACACAGAGCAGCGTTTCAATTAATAATAATCAATAATTTACGACGATTTTTCAATCTCCTCTTGTCATAAGAATAATATCAATTCATTCTCATTTGATGCAAATTAATTGCATGCTGAACTGATTCCTTTTAAATTTAGTGCCGATTGTGAATCCCGTAAGAGGAAAATCACAATTTAGGAATAAATAATTTAACATTAATTTAATTAATTTCGGTGGCAGCAACGCACCGGGTACCAGCTAGTATTAAATAAAGTAGTATTGCCAATGTTATCCTAGAATTTTATAAGTCAAAGATTTTGTATTATTTTACAATTTCAAGGAAAATAAAACATTCAAAGTTTTTAATCGACTTGCTTGCGCGGGCCCTTCTAAGTCTAGAGACCACAAACAATTGCCCTGTCTGCTTAGTTGGAAATCCGCCGCTGCATAACTCAATGCTTCTTACACCTTCCAGCATAAATGAATCGTCTCCTTTCAGATGAAAAAGAACAATGATTCATTTCTCCCGTGGAATAATGGTCCTACTTATTCCTTTTCAACAAAGAAAGAGCGTTTAAATGAGCATTCATCAGTAGGAACCTCTTTTTTTGGCACGCGCTCAACCGCATTTTTCTTATTTAAATCCCATGAAACGACTTGCATATCAGAAACAATACTTCTCCTTCACAATAAAGATGCTTTGATGCTACATCAGGTGAATTCTTTAGACAAAACTCGATTCTATTTAATTAGATTAGAGGATTAGCAGTAGATCGTTTTGAAGTAGTATGGCAATAGTTTGGGGACATACTAAGCCATGACGAAAAAAATTTGACATTGCTCCCCAGTTTCAAAAATTGTACCGATTTCACCATTTTTCTTTTTTGTTGAAAGCTTTTATGACATCTAGACATTCATCAATAGTCGCTACTTACTATTATTTGAAAGAATCGTAAATATGTACATATCAAGTGCGGTATCTCTAGATCATATTGTTTTGGATTTTCTACTTCTTATATCCTAATCCGTCGGGCTCGTTTACCTATACAGTGGTGTGCATGGTGTAACAGATAATCAGCACAATGATCAATCTTTCAACAGACGATACAACACAGACGACGTTTTATTTACAGGACGAAGACAGGACAGCCCAAAGACTACAAATATTTACAACTATGTAAGAAGACAACTATATACAGCTTGACGAACACACATGACAGTACACAGCAGCAATTAACTGCAGACAGTAACCCACAGTAACAACAGCAGTTCACACGCAGAAATTCCGCAGTGACAACGTCTACAGCTCACAAAGCGGCCAAAGGATTCAGCAGGAGAGGGAATCTTTCTGGGATTCTGTCTACGTTCAGGTGAGTCTCTCCCTAAGGGCTGAAACTACTTCTCTGTCTATTCTTGCTTTCGCTGACGACTCACTACTTCATACAACGGGACTGCTTCTCATTTCAAGACCGCTCCGTTCCCGACGACGACACGCGATACAAGCTTCGCCAGAATACGCCACACTCCTTCCTTGCTTCAGTATTCTCCCGGCGACTCCTCTGCTCAGGACTCCTCTTCAAGACTTCTCAGTTCAGGTCTACAAATCGAACACCGCACCAGACTCTGGACTTCGAACTCAAGACCTCTCAGTTCAGGTCTTCTCAATTCACCAGACTGTTCAGGATCGACGCACACAACAGGCTTCAATAGAAGCACACGACGACGGCACACGGCGATCCAGCGCTCCACCGATACCTCGGTATTCTCTCGGTAACACCTCCATTCAGGACCTGTTAAAGACCTCTCAATTCCTAAGTTATAAAGGAAAAACGTCAAAATTTCGCTTAATTTTTAATTAATTCAAATTCCAATTAAAAATTCGAAAAAAAAAAAAAAAAAAAAACGGCTCCGAGGTTCACATTCCCGACTTCCAAGGTATACACGTACCAAATTTGGTAGCTTTAGGTGAACGGTTTGGCCTGTTAGAGCGCCAACACACACAATGATCTTTATTATAAGTATAGATATGTATTCTTACATAATACTGAGCTTATATTATATTAATGTCCCGTTGTAAAGCAACATTAGGGTATTTTGGGACGGACCTCGTAATTTTGAACCTCTGTTAAATGACGAGGACGACAACTGAGCTGGAATACCCTCTCCACATCACACCTCACAAACGGGAGGACGCTTGGCCCTGATTGATTTAATGTGCAACAAACCCCCAAACACGACGGGTTTCGGCGAAATCGGGTCTCGAACTTGAAGTCCTACTCTTCAAGAGCCGAAATCTTACAACCACCGTGGTCTCGTGATATTGAGACGACTTAATCTAATCAGAATTGCAAGAAACAAATAAACAAACAAAAAGTAACCATGAATTTAAACAAATATGGAGCGTTCTGACCCGCCAAGGTATCTAAAGGGTTCAATAAATTTTGTAACATTTCTAATATTTTTGTTGCAAGAATTGCATGACGTTAATAAATTTTAATGCATATTCTTTATTTAATTGTACTCGCCCTTTGAGAAAATTCCCATAGTTAAAATTCATCATACCATTTGTTTTTAGATGATAAAATGAAATAAATTCCTTGACTACTGCTGAATATTTATAGAAATTAAAATGCTTGTTAAACATTTTAAAATCACATACACAATAAATGCATTTTAAATCAATAGATTAAATATTCGTTTGGATCATAATAATTTATATAAATTAGAATGAATATTTGTCCGTATGTCTATTATGCGCTGAAGTACTGCTCATCCGATTGCGACGAGACTTTGGATACTTATTACTTGCACTTATTTGTTTCTGCTTAAGATGAAAAAATAAAATAAAATATTGCCAACTATAAAGTCTTGAAAAATAAAGTTAAAAAAATGTAATTAATATTATTTACGCTTCTTCTTTATATATCACTCAATTTCAATGAATGTATTCATTTCCGATTCGAAAATAAATGCCATTCTTTCAATCATTCCTAATTAAACAAGACAGTTATTTTAAATTTCAAACGATATTTCCAAAATTATTTCTTCTGCGGTAGCAACGCGCCAGGTACCAGCTAGTATGCTTCATATAATGACAGTCAAAATATATTTGATTCATAAACGCAAATTTAAATTTTTATCTCGTGGTTTTAATTTTAAAGAAATGAAATTTTAAATTTTTATATCTGAAAGAAGTGAAAAAATCATGAAGAAACTCTATCCAACAAAAATTTCCATGGAAGAGAAATCTTTGTTCGATACAGTTTATTTTTTTAAACAAATGTGCTTAGCTCTCTCAAAAATTTCAAACCACATCTTTGATAAAAGTTAGGATTTTTTCACCAATAAGCAATGCCTTTGCTATTTGAAGATAAATTCCGTCGCAAAATTTCGAATACCAAAAATGCACCCAAAAATAAAAATCTCCTCCTACTATCTGAATTTCGATTCGATTATCGTCTGCGTTTTTTCGAGCGTGCCTTTAAATGGATTTGCTGGCGCAGAACCGCAAGCCACTCTACTCCACTCGATTTCTGTCGGCGCCGAAAGGAAGAAAGAGTTCTTTCTTCGGCTGGAGACCCGGATGTGGAAGCTTCTCGCGTCCCAACTCGAACAAGAGGACACGAAAAATAAAAAAAATATTAAACATTTTCGCCTTCTAAACGGAAGAAGCGCGACTTAATTCCATCGCTGAAATAATGGCAAGGTTACCATAATAGAATGGTTTACTCATAAAAAAAGGTTTAAATAACAAAAGTCACTTGGCTTACTCAGAGAAAAAGAAGCAAATGATTAACGAATCCGTTACAATATGCTTCTCTAAATTTTCTCTTCTACAATTGAATTTATATTTAAACAAAGATTCGTCTCAATTTATTATATAAGCAGAAATTTGTTATTAAACCAAGTTAAATTTTTGTAAAATGATTATTTTAAACGAATATCCAATACAAGGAGGCCGCGGTATCCTGTGTCTCGGCTTCGAAACCGGAGGGTTTCAGGTGCGAAACTCGATTCCACCGAAAACCGTCGTATGTCGGGGGCCTCTTGCACGTTAAATCTGTCAGGTCAAACGGCCTCCCGCTGGTGTGAGGAGGGGGGGAAAGGGGGGGGGGTGACAGCTCAGGTATCGTCCTCGTCATCTGACCGTGGTTCAAAATAACGAGGTCCGTCCCAAAACAGCCCTAGTGTTGCTTTACAACGGGACATTAATATAACTAAACTAAACCAAGGAAATTGATTTACAAAAATACGTACTAGCCGCATTGGCCTGTTGGTTAAGTCCCGACTTCGACATCGGAGGGCATTAGGTTCGAGATCCGATTCCACCGAAAAAGCATCGTGTATGGTGGTCTGGTGCATTTTAAATCCTTCGGCGCCAAACGCCAACCACTGCGGTATTGAGGACATTTGGGGAAGGGGTGGTGCAAACTTAAGTGCCATCCTTGTCATCCAACCATGATTCGAAATAACGAGGTCCACCCCCAATTAACCTCAGCGTTGCTTTAAAACGGGACGTTAATATAACTAAACTAAACTAACCTACAAAAGGAGTACAATGGAATTCAGAATGGGAGATCAACTTTGCTGTATTCCAAAAGTCATATCGTTATCTGAAAGTCAATTGTCTGAAGATATAAGAAATTATTCATTTCATTTCTAGAAAAAAAATCAAGCTTGACACAAAATTTTTTTTTTTATTGATGGACTGTTTTTGTGTAAAGAAAATAAATAATTAATCGGTAAAAATAATATATGTTGTTAAAGAATTTAACAATTAAAAATTACGACGTGAGTTGGATGAAAAAAGGAATCAATTTTTCTTGCGATTGCTTTTGGTTAAATTTCTGCATTAAAAGACATAATTTTACTCATCTGGCGTTGGAGAAGGGCGGTGCCAGCTCAAGTGTCACTCTCGTATCTGAACGGTGTTCAAAATTACGAAGTCAGTTCCAAAACAACCTTAATCTAATACTATAATACGAGGAATGGTTGCCAAGTCGAAAATCGCCCCAGAATTAATAAACTCCGGTAAACTTGGGGGTCTGGGGTTTTTGGCAACGAGGAATCGATTGGCGCCGGTTTTGAAGCGCTACGGTCGAGCAGTTCGGAGTTACAGATAGGATATTTTCAAACTTTATTAGTTCGCCATAATGGCTACTTAAATTTTCAAGCGGTAACGTGCTGTCATCTATAACCAATATGGCGAACTAATAAAGTTTTATGTTTATGCTGTTATAGGTTTATAATATGTTTCTTATGTATGTATATATGTTTGGTTTTTCTAAATAAATTTGTCAAAAATATTGAACTTCAACACACTTCAATCTTTACCTTTGTATAGAATAGTTCCCTTTCCAAACTCTAACTTTGTTTAGAATAGTTTACAATGGTGCACCTTAACCGGTTATCTTTTCACGAATGGTTTCACACATTTTCTTATGGCATGTATTGTTTTGATAAATCACAATTGAAAATTTAAATCTTCGAGTTAGCTTCGATACCTGTTTTCTCCGAGCGGAGCTCGGTCACCCGCTGGTGTTGCTTTAAAATGACTAAATTAAGCTATCATTTTATATTTCAAATTACTTAAAAATAATCTAAATCCAAGAATTTCATTAAAGCTTTCACGTATTAACACGTTCCCGCCACGTGAGGTGTATGCGCCTCACGCTGAACTTTCCGTTCAAGCCATTTGGTATTATCATTGTAAAATGAAGAATTTTTAAAAATTTCATTATGCAGTCAATTATAGGCATCTTAATACTACTGCTGATAACCTTATTTAATCGTGGGGCGTATACGCCCCACGCGGGCTTGATGGGCAATTTTTTTTCCTCCGTTACTTGTTTTTTGCATTCCTCGCATTTCGATCAGTCATTTTTTCGCGTGTTATTGTGGATTATAATGAAGGGAAGTCTTGTATACATCATACTTCATATTTATTGTATACTTCATATTGCAGTCCTCTACGAAAATCAGTAAAGTGGTATAAAAAAATTGTATATAAACTTTGCCTGAACACAGTTGTCGCGATTTTATGGATTATATATACAGTCTTACAAACCGAAAACTAACAAGCATCGAATTCCGAAAAAAATTAGCAATGAATCTGATGTTGTGTAATAATAATAATCTCCACGAATTGGACAAAGAAGAAATTGACACGAAATTTAAAAAAAGGAAGGTCACTTTAATCACTTCGATAAGAAGGCGCTGTAAAATTTGTTGCGAAAGAAATGTTAAAAATTTGAGTTCCCAATCGGCAAGAAACTGTTCTGTAAAAGTTGCAACATTTCACGATAATTGTGTGGATAAACCACACTTATGTTTTTAACAAAGTTCATCGTAATATCCCTTTGTAATTGCATACAAACTTGAATTTAACTAAAATGTTATATTTTAAACTGATGCATGATAATATATATATATATATATATATATATATATATATACTGAAGTGTCAAAAGTCATGGGATGACTGTTAATATCGTGTCGGTCCTCCTTTTGCCCGGAGAAGTGCAACAACTCGACGTGTCATGGAGTCCACAAGTCGTTGGAAGTCCTCTGCAGGAATATTGAGCCATGCTGTCTGTATAGACGTCCATAATTGTGAAAGTGTGGATGGTGCAGGAGTTTGGCCACGAACGGACCTTTCGATGATGTCCCATAAATGCTCGATGGGATTCATATCGGGCGATCTAGGTGGCCATATCATGCGCTGGAATTGTCCGAAATGTTCTTCAAACCAATCGCGAACAGTTCTGGTCCGGTGACATGGTGCATTGTCATCCATAAAAATCCCATCGTTGTGTGGGTACGTGAAGTCCATGAATGGCTGCAAGTGATCTGCAAGCAGCTGAACATAACCATTTCCAGTCAATGATCGGTTCAGTTGCACCAGAGGACCGAGTCCATGCCATGTAAAAACAGCCCACACCATTATGCAGCCACCACCAGCTTGAACAGTGCCTTGCTTACAGTTTGGGTCCATGACTTCGTGGGGTCTGCGCCACACTCGAACTCTACCATCAGCTCGTAACAACTGAAATCGTGACTCATCTGACCACGCCACGGTTTTCCACTGGTCTAGGGACCAGTCGATATGCTCACGAGCCCAGGAGAGTCGCTGCAGGCGATGTCGTGCTGTCAGTAAAGGCACTCGAGTCGGTCTTCTGCTGTCATAGCCCAAGGAAGACAAATTTCGCCGCACTGTCCTATCGGACACGTCCCTTGTACGTCCCACATTGATTCCTGCAGTTATTTGACGAAGTGATGCGTGTCTATTAACATTGACCATTCTACACAGACGTCGGCGGTCTCGGTCGTTAAGTGCAGGTGGTCGCCCACTGCGCTGTCCATGATGGGATGGGATGCCTGAAATTTCATACTCTCGGCACACTCTTGATACTGTGGATCTCGGAATGTTGAATTCACTAACGATATTCGCAATGGAATGACCCATGCGTCTAGCTCCAACTAACATTCCACGTTCAAAGTCTGTTAATTCTCGTCGTGCCGCCATAAATCACGAAAAACCTGTTCACATGAATAACTTGAACACAAATGAAAGCTCTGGAAAACGAACTGCGCATTTATACTTTTTCGCTGCGATACTACTGCCATTTGTATATTTGCATATTGCAATCCTATGACTTTTGTCACTTCAGTGTATATATATATATATGAGGATGTAACTTATTTGACATAGTAATATTCAACCAGGTATTTGTTAAACTAATTCGTAGAAAAATAAATTTATTGGTTTGTTGTGCATATTAAACTAAATAACCTTTCCTTAATAATTATGATTTTTGCGCTATTTTAATTATTGTAAAGCATACGCCCCATGCGGCCTGCACGGAAAGTCTTCAAAAAATGGTCTGGCAGGGAACGTGTTAAGAAAAATTCATCTGAATTAAGAAATCAGATTTAATCCATGTACTCGTAAGTGGTAAAGTAAAAAAAGTGAGCTCAGATAAAGTGCAATTCCGAAAAAACCTCCGAAAAGTTTTTATTCTCTGTATTCATCAAATCTATATTTACAACTGAGTTTCCAAAGAGATATGGAAGTAATATTAACGAATTAAAAAGCATCCTTCGGCATTAATTAAGCAAATGTGGGAAATAAGAAAAAAAAAAAAATGGGGAAAAAAAAAACGTACCCCTAATAATGAGAAAGTGTCAGAAATTTGCTTTTACAATAGAAATAAATCTGAAAACTAAAAGAGGAGGCGAAAGAATTTTATGGGTACAAAGTTTAGTTATATTAACATCCCGGCTTATAAAAAGAAACGCTAAGGCTATTTGGAGACGGAAATCCTTTCAAACCGCAATCAGATGACGAATGCGACACCTGAGTTGGCACCCGCCTCTTTCCGAATTTCAACAGAACGCTAGCGGACGTTTGACACCGTCGGATTTAACCATAACCATACCCGCTTACACGACTGTTCTTTGTCGAGTCGGGTTTCAAGCCCGAGATTTTATCATGACATCCATTTATGAACATTAAATCCAAACGCTAGTGATGGATGTCAAACTCTCGGCCCACAATCTTCAGCTAATGTAACAAAAAGTGTAATGAAATTTTCTTAATTCCACACTTAGCATTTGCCAAGAGACGATTAGTACAACGAAGATCAGAGATTGCCCACTTTGGGGCTTGTGACCAACCACCTCGAAGATGGTCAATCTCTCCACTAGTTCGATGAAACAGAGACGTTATGTTAAAGATAGCTGTCGTCCTCAGTAAATTCTGTCGATACTATTTCATTCACTGTTGGCGGGGTGGTTGGTTGTATATAAGAAGACGATAACTATTTGTGTTACATTGACTACTTTGGGACTTGTGACCAACCACCCCGAAGATACTAGTTCGATGAATCGGCCAGCGTTATGTTAAATGCAACTGTCGGCTACAGCAAATTCTGTCGATACTATTTCATTCAGTGAGCAGACTTATACTGGCAGCAATGTAAAGTTAGTGCTATTATCCACTCAAGCATCAATTGTTCAAAATAATTTGACCACTCGCGAATAATGAGGTAATTTAGACAAATTTATTGCAATGAGCAGAAATAAAAACACACCGCAATGATTTTTCTGGTGAGTTTGTAATGAAATATTAATACTTAATTTTTTTTTTTAATATGTTAGGTTTGGTTTTGGATTCCAATTAAATTATTGTGAACAAAAATTTATAACTTAAAATTTTGTCCTGTCAATTATGGTTTTAAGTGCTATTAAACACTTGTTGAATTATAGATTTTTTCTAACATTGATATGGCAATTGGAACCATGGCAAAATAAATTGCTTCATATTATATCTAATACTATAATACGAGGAATGGTTGCCAAGTCGAAAATCGCCCCAGAATTAATAAACTCCGGTAAACTTGGGGGTCTGGGTTTTTTGGCCACGAGGAACCGATTGGCGCCGGTTTTGAAGCGCTACGGTCGAGCAGTTCGGAGTTACAGATAGGATATTTTCAAACTTTATTAGTTCGCCATAATGGATACTTAAATTTTCAAGCGGTAACGTGCTGCCATCTATAGCCTATATGGCGAACTAATAAAGTTTTATGTTTATGCTGTTATAGGTTTATAATATGTTTCTTATGCATGTATATATGTTTGGTTTTTCTAAATAAATTTGTCAAAAATATTGAACTTCAACACACTTCAATCTTTACCTTTGTATAGAATAGTTCCCTTTCCAAACTCTAATTTTGTTTAGAATAGTTTACAATGGTGCACTTTAACCGGTTATCTTTTCACGAATGGTTTCACAAATTTTCTTATGGCATGTATTGTTTTGCTAAATCACAATTGAAAATTTAAATCTTCGAGTTAGCTTCGATACCTGTTTTCTCCGAGCGGAGCTCGGTCACCCGCTGGTGACATACTAAAGTTTCATTTTATTCTAAGGATATATATATGATCGAAGATATTTTCTGTTGCTTTCAGATGTTTTATCTTCTGATATAATAAAATTTCATTAAATAAGTAGACGGTAAAGCAGCACAATAACACAACACACAATTCAATTTCAATAAAGCATTTATTATAAAAAACAATCTGATGCACAAAACCGACATCACAAATGTGTATTTATAGACGAGCTACAAGGATATTTCTTCAGGCCAGCTGGTTAACAACAGACACACACATACATACAAAGAAAAAAAGCATTAAATTAACATAAACATTTTTTTCTCTAACAAAGCTGCATTTGCAAATGAATGGGAAAAAACTTGGGTTTAAGTCCAGCAGAAAAATTATCGATTCATTAATAGTAAAAAAGTGAAATAAATATTTTTAAAAGAACTAATATTCAGTTCCAATAAATAATCTCATATATTCAATGAATCTTGATACAATTTAAGTGATTTCCAAACACTTGAGGAACAGTTCTGAAATGCATATTATTATATATAATTATATTATACATAATTTTGTAGCACATAACCGATTTCCAAAATTACAATACATCACAGAACTATTGCTCTGTCCAAATAAATAATAATAATGTCTTATTTAAATATAATAAATATGAATAAAAAACTCTAATGTTTATAATAGTGTAAAGAAAAATATTTTTATGCTAAATTCTTAGCAAAGTATATAAAATAAAAAATACAATAAATAATTTCCAAATAGAATAAAAATCACAAATCATAATCAAACCCATTCTTCTATTTAATTTAGACTAAAAAACTTATCCACAAGTAAAAATCCAAAATTAAATAAATCTTTATTTTAAACATCAGAAATTCACCCGTAAAACAAAATGGTATATATTAAAAAAAAAACTTCACTAGTACAATACTTTCTAATACTGAAAAAAAAAATACAGTTATAAGTAACCCAAACTGTATCAATGGCATTCACATATATATATATAAAATTATCAAAACCTACTAATTAAATTAATAATTATACAGGAAAAATCAATTGCACAACCATTGAAAAACATTTCCTGAATCTAGTGAATGATTCCTGCTGACTACAAAATACCTCAACTTCTGGCCGAGAAAGCATCAATTCAGTTTTTTTTTCTTTTTAAAGATTACTTTATACAAAGCTCAATCAGGATTAGGCACATTTAGAACTTAGCAAAATATTTATTAGTAAAAATCTTAATAAATTAAATGAAAGAATTTATCATTTGCACATAAAAAAAAGATAATTAATAATTACAAGTTATTAAATATGGCCACCTTAACTTCTTACTTCAAGATTACCTTCAACTTTGATATAAGAATTTTATTATTGCAAAAAGATATATAGTGAATTATCTGTCAAAACTAGAGAGCAAAAGTTTTAAAAAGTTCTAGCTAAATTTAAAACATTTAATTAAAATTTTACTAAAATAAGACTTTTTTTTTTCAATGAAATCATGGAATAATACTCCTTTTATTATCTTGCTTGTATAGATAATGAGGAAGAGGGAAGAACCAAAAATTTCATTCAAAGAGCAACCAGATATTTGTACACTAAAATTTGGATGGAAAGTTAGAGAGTTTAAGAAGCCCTAGATTAGATAAAGCAATAATTTTCAGTTCAAAAATTTTACGTATAATTCGTATTAATTTAAGTCACACTGCTTGTATATCTTTTGCAATACATTTTGAAAAGGTAATTGAGTTTCAATAATTTTCCATAAAAAAAAAAACCTTTTTCATTCTTTTGAAGCACTTTTTTTAAAAAAAATATCTAATTACCTTGATCTTTAAATGCAAGTTCCTTTTTAAACAGTTCATAAATAAACTTCATGCTCATATATAAACAATGGTTGTTTTCATATGCAGCAATCACTTGATCTGAATGTGCCTTAACCTGCAGTTCATTGAATATGTGAAAAGCCACATGAAGAGATGCAGATGAGATGATATACCCCAGAAATATGAAGGAATATCAAAGCCTGATGTTGATGAATGTATATACAAATCAAATTTAATTCTAATAACTTTTGGAACCAACTTGGGGAGAAAAAAATGAACCCAAACCATTTAATGATAGGCATTATGCAGAGCGAGTGGTTGAGCGTTTGCTTCAAAGTTCGCTGTCTTGCAGAGGAAAAGGCATTTTGCATCACTGGTTCTTCAGAAGCACTGAGAGACAAAAAATTGCTCTATTTTACACACTATGTACTTATAAAAATGATTGGTAACTGTTCAAGTGTGTTCTATGCAGAAAAATGAAGGAGATAGTTAATTTTTGATTCTAGAGCTCCCTGTACATCCTAGACACAGGGTATCCATTCTCGTACCTTTCCAAGCATTCAAGTTATCTGTATCTTGATTCGTAGAAAACCGTACTATTTCTGTGTCTGTTTATTCTTCCAATATAAAAGAATTGTTCAAATGAATCAAAGACTAATGTCTGTACAGATAATATTCTACAATTGGCAAAGAAGCTAATGAAAGCAGACAGTAAGATGTTTTCATATTTTTAACAGGTTGGCATATATAAGCTGGTATAGCCATTGCTACAGATGTCAAATCGCATATCGTGCACACAGAATACCACTGAAGCAGTAGAAGATGTCTTATCAAAATCACAAAGGCACAAAATATGAATCATGACCCCAGGCAATTTTTTTGTTACAATAATCCAATTTTTAAAGTACAGGTGATTTTGTAAAAAGACAATTCTTGACCGATTATTTCAAAACAAAAGTATTAAAAAATTAATAATAATGCATTCTACAAACCAGCCATTTGATTTTTAAGCCAAAAACTGTAAATCTACCACTTAATAGGCTTCCTTCACAAATATAAGCAGAAACCAGTTCTAAGGACGTTTCTCTGAACACAAAAGGTGATTCACAGCATGGCCACACTGTATCTTAATTCTTTTAAATTTTCTTCACATAGTGGTAACACCAAACATCTAATCTAGTCTATGTTTCATTTGAACATCTTTTATATCATATATTTAGAAAAACATTTTTTTTTCCTCATTTAATATAAATGTCAGTGGTTTATTGCCAAATGGAACAGGTACATTGAGCCAGGGAAAGTGAAGGAACACTGCAATACAGAGAAGCAAACAACCCTCAAAGAAATAATAATTTTTGCTCTTTCAGCAATAGTCTGATGGGTCAATGAGGGTAATCGGCAATCCTTAACAGCTTGAATATTTAAATGCAGAGTTAATCAAATCCCAAAGTTAAGAGGCATTTTTTTTTCTTCTTTTTTTTAATTGGAGAAAAATGATCAAGAACTACTTACTTTTTTTTAAATCCCTTTACAAATGTTTTGATTTAAGCAGTAGCCTGATTTTGTTGTAATATCTTCCAGCAAAAAAAGAAACTTTGCTGTTTGTCCAATCAATTTAGAGCATCCAATAAGATATAGAAGAATCTATCTTTTGCACCTTTAGGCTAGGTGCAAAAACAAAGCACATTAACTTGCAGCACATTACTAAATATTGTTTAGAAGGCAGACCCAGTGCTGAAAAAATTGCTTCGTAGAAAAGACCAAGTTAATATTTGAATTTTATTTTCATGACTACCACTTTTTGCTGAATTCACCAGAAGTTAATTTTTAAAAGTAACACTGTCCAAGAAATAACTATTACTTCATAACTGAAGGACCATGTAAAGAGATTTACTCTGCAGAACAAGTTAAACCCAAAATTTCCAAGTCAAATTCTTCAAAACTTTAATTTAATTTTATGGATATATATATATATATTCACTTGTGAAGGCCATAAGTAGAAAATTTACGTTGTCTTCCAGATAAACTTTCTTGTCAATTATGAAAACAGAGATTGTCAAGAGGCCGTATTCTCTTGATGACTTGCAGGCAGCCCACAGGTAGACCCCAGACAGGTTTGAGATGTAGCAATGATCTTGAGACGGTGAAAGTAGTTACCCCTTTTAAGTTTCAGCCTGATACATGATTTTTGAAAGATGCTTCAGCCATTGAGATGATAATGGAAAGGCTGATGAGATCTCCCTTAGCAGGCTTCAGGTGCACATTTAGCCTCAGAGACAATCTTAGAGGTAACACTGAGAAGGCTTCAGAAGCAGTGAGAATCTTGCAGAATTTCATGCTCTTTATATGGCCTCAACAAATTGCAGCAAGGCCTCAGATGAACAGGTCACTTTGGAACTGGACTTCAGCTTTATAAGTGACCTTGAAGAAAGACTTCACATGTACAGATGTTTTGCAAAGGCTGCACACACAAGTGTTCTTAGTCAAGGCTTCTAATGTAGGGGCAGTTTTTAGGTAAGGATTCCACCTTACTTAAACTGCACAAATGATGTTGAATTCCATGCTCAGAAAAAGACCTTGATAAAAAAGGCAACAATCATGACCTATAAAAAGGCCAAGTTTAACAAAATTCACAATCCAATTGATACCATCTATTCATTCTATACCAAAGGTGCTAGATTCTTCCACTGCTAGTAGCAGCTTTTCATACAGCATTTCATAAGTTGTGTATGGTGGTAAGTCCAAGCGATTGAAACAAGTGTGAGCCCTAGAAAGAAAGAAAAGAGAATAAGACACATACAATAAGTTACATATATGTTTTCATATATATATTTGTATTTCACTGAGTGTGATTATAATGACAGTCATCCTTTATTATGAATATATAATTAAATTTGCATCAAAACATTTTCCCTTTAAAATTCTTTATAATATCAGACAATCATTACATTACTAAGAAAAATCTGACATTATATTTAAGAAGCCTGTCAATTTCATATTCCTATGATTTCATGCTAAAACAAAGCAGTTTGCAATACTTTTTTAAAAGTATATGCTGATTCATAAAAATAATATGGCAAATATACAATACACTCTAGCTATAAGTTCTGTACATAAATAAGGAAAAATGCATATTCCAATTGGAGTTGAATCCACAAGCAAAATATGTGTTAAAAAATCCTTAAAAAATAGACAAGACAATCTAAGATTTAAAAAATATATGAAAATTTTATTTTTACATAATCATTATAGAAATGGATTTCATGAAAAAGATATTAAGACAACAGTCATAAAACTACTGTCAGAAGAAAGCAAAGGATTATAATCAACAGGCCAATTATTGAAAAATACAGAAAAGGTAATTTTCTATTATAAAAAACTGCATGACATGAATTATAGATAATAGGCATTATATCTAAAAAATGATATCCTAAAATATTAATAATATATGATTAATAAATCTTCTATTATGAAAAAAAAATAATGAAAAACTAATCAAATCTAATAGCATATAAGTAAAGAGAAAAAAAAGTTAACACAATTAAAAGAAAGCAAGATATATCAATATATAACTGCTTCAGTTATATTTTTAATATTAAATTACTCTCAAAGCAGAAATAAATAAATAACCAGCACATTCAAAGTTCTGAATTGTAAGATTATTATGGGGTAAAACTGTAAATTAAAAAATCCATCATTAATTTATTTTTTAAGTTACTGTTGGAAATAATAATTTTTTAACCTTACAAAGCAAACTAGAATTCCAGTAATTTAATCAAATAAAACAAATTAGTAAAATAAGACCCAGAATGCCATTTTACCTTGGCAGACTTGTGGGTTTCCCCCATTTCTCTATGCAAAATCTCCTGGGACCATTACTTCCCCGAAGAGCTGCAAATCCTTCATATGGCACACTAGATGTCCCTGTCACAAACTGCAGAAGCCTAAGTCTCCTCTCATTATCAAATTTTTCAATAGCCAGCCAGAACCACTGGATAACAGGGTGATTGTCATGATAACCTGGAAAAAACAGAGATTGAATTCATTAACATTTAATGCAATAACAAAGAAAATGCAAAGAGAAGGTTTTTTTTAAAAAACAATACACAAATTATTTATAAGTTATTTAATAATGTTCATTTATATATTTGAAAGTTTAAATAAATATGTAGTTAATGTGCAGTAATTTCTTTTTTTTTTTACTCCACATACTTTTAATATTAATAAATATTACATAGTTTCCCTCAGGATCACATGCAATATATTAAATTTAATCAAATTAAATATGTATTATTGGCCAAAAATGTGTATTCGAAAAATAATTCTATTTCTTTAGATGTATTTAAGGAAATTGCATAACTAACCAAGTCAAAGTTATTAGTACAACCAAAATGCCTTGAAAATAATACAATTTTGTAAGAATACGTGGACACAAGCAAAAACTGATCACATGACATCATTCTTATAATTCATTTGTTTTAAGCAGAAACTTTAAGACAATATACAGGATTAAAACATATTCATATATATGTATTTTTTAAAAACTGAGATTATTGAATTATCAAGGATATTATTGGATAAACATTACATATGAATAATGTTTATTAAAAGATTCAGCACCATATTAGACAGATTTCCTTAAGGGTTGAAATGCCTGTAGAATTTCATAGTCTGATGGCAATATTACTTTTGGCTCCTCCTCCTCACCATCATTTTCCTTATGCTACATATAATAAGCTCTTCAATTCATCCATACATAACAAGAGATCTTGCTTTTGAATTATAGTATTCTACCATACACCATTAGCATACGCTTTGATTTTTAAAACTTTTACAACTTATTGTTAAAGAACAATAAGTTGTAAAAGTATATATACAACTTATTGTTTTTGTTGGCATCAGATTTCATAACCAAATATAAAATCAATTATATTTGAAATAAAAGATGATGCCAATATATTATTACGAAGTATATGAAAAGACTCCTCAACAATCAAAACTCAAAATGGAAGATAAAACAATAGAACAGCATATTGGACTTTAAACTGGAATTACTAATTATTTTTAAGTTAACTATGAAACACACTAAAAGTTTATAAAGTAAAAACACCTAGCGGAAAAAATTATATTAAATTTTTTTTATAGGGAAACTTCAAAATAAATAATAAAGATTTTGAAAATACAATCACGTTTAAATTTTATTTAAACTTGATTCATTAAGCAGTAAAAACACACCTGATCGATACTCGGTATTCTTCCTCCAATCAGAGATGTCAATTTCAGCAGTACCTGCAATAACCAGTTCCAATTCACGGGCATCAAATACGGATACTAGGCGGGGATCAACAACCTTTAAAAAAATACATAGTATTTTTGGTTAAAATAAACCAAAATGCTCCAATAGTAAACAAAAAATATCTATTTCAATTAACAATTTCAGTAATAGAAAAATCTATAGATAACGAATGAAAAAATTGAAAAATTACAACAAATTATAACTTTACTACCACTCTTAAATGTTTAATAACATGCAAAGACCTTTAATAAATAATTCATTTTGAAGACTTAAAAAAAAACATTTCAATGCTAAAGGTTTTCTAAATTACTTCTTCATTTAATGGAATTTTAATGATGAGTCTATATATATATTTCCACAAATCTACTTGAGGTAACAACTTACAATTTAAGAAGATATAAAACAAATAATTAGAAAGTAAGAAAATACTAAAAAGAAAAATCACTTCGAGTAAATAACATTTTATGACAATTCTCTTACTTCATAGAAACCCTTAACCAGAGATTCTGTCTGCTCAGCCACTCCTCTTTCCAGGCGCCACTTGACCATCCTTTCAATATATTCTCGCTTATTTCTCTCCACCACACCTGTTGTTTTCCCACCTGGCTTGAGTTCACGTTCAACAACATGCCCTGCGACCTCTTCAGTCACACTGAAAGTCAACTCTAGTCCAAGTTCAGAAATATCATTGTCCTTAAGCCATAATAGAGATTGATGGAATTCTGCATCCAGGTACTCAAGATCACTCAATGAACATGGGCTGCTCATAAATTAAAATAAAAAAAAAATGTTATAAATATGAGGGCATACAGAATTAATTATTACAGCCCCAATCCCAGGAGAAAAGAATACATAATTCTTTGAAATTCTAAGTGAATCACCAAATTGGATTGAAATATATTAATTAATAGAAAATTTTCTTTTCATAACAATTACTCTAATTATGATTTTTTTATAATTGTCTGATTTAAAAATTTAATATTTTTAAAAATCTAATCGTAGCATGATTAACATTTAAATGATTTTTTGTAACTTGGTGGTGCAAAAATGAGTTGGAACCTTTAGGGCAAACAATTCAAAAGTTATTCAATACTTTTCAACTATTCTTGCATCGAAAATAGTTAGAATTCTCATTATCACATCTTTGTGTATCTAATCCATAGTTTCAAAACAAATGACAAGAAAAATTATTTTAAAAAACGTATTTTGCTGGATAAACTTTTTAATGCTATTTTTGAAATAATAACATAGAATCCATCAAGAGAATATAGATTTACTAAAAAAGTGGATTAAAAATATTACTCACAGTCGCAACAAGGCCTTGTAGAAAGGTCTCGTGAAGAAGGCATCCAACAAATATTGATGAACAAGTGCAAGACCCAATACCCTTCCACTGAATCTGAACCATTCATGCTGGTTATCCACAAAGGCAGACATAGGAGACACCTGTACAGTATAAGTGTCATTGGCAGAGTATTCAAACAGCCCGTAATAGGGGTTGAAAAGCTCGCGAGAGAGGAGGAAGAAGAATTCTCGAGAAGGGCCACCATAATCCAACCTATGTAAAAGGAATAAATAATATTTTACAAAACTCAAAATAAATATACTTTCAATGTCTTTTCAATTTTTGATAAGATAGAACAGATTCTTAATTATTCAGTATGAATTTTTGCTTTATACTGGAAATTTAATAAATGAAATAAAAATTAATTAAACTTTGCATATTCAATAACAATATTAATACGAAGATCTAACACTTTTTAAATGAACTGGAACTATTCATATTAATTATTGCATAAGTGTAGATATAAAACAAACCTGAATAGTTTGAGCATTACAATATTAATGATAAGAATGTTACATATTATCTAAAGCAAGTTTACATTCCACTTCATTCAATTGCAATTCTATCGCTATTATACAAATATTAAAAGATACTGGAGTATATTTATTAGCATTAACAATCTGTAAAATAAAGCAATATAACTCATATATTGAAACCCAAAATTCCTTCAATTAGGGGAGTGTCTTTAAATCTTTTTAATCTAATATCCACCAATATTTTTTACTTTTCATAAACCACACAATTGCCACAATTCTAAACCATATGGCTAGTACTAATTATATTCTTAAAATACTTTTATTCAGTTGGAATAATATTATTGCAAGTACTCTTTATTTTATAGAAGATAGAGCAATATAATATGTAAAGTGTAAAACAAGTGGCAAAAAGAATTTCATGTCGCTATAAGAAAAAAACAGTTACAAGGCAATCCATTAAAATTCCTTTATAAACAAATGGAAACTTTTTAAAACACGTTCACTGCCATTATCCTCGCCTGATATTAGAACCATCTATCTAATAAGATGACCCCTTCTTTGCTATCTTTTAACTGTAGTAGAGAAGGTGTCATCCAATAACATAGATGGTTTGGTCCTAGGAAAGAATGCAACCTACGAGTTATCTCGCAGTTGGCAGTCAACGTGTTAAAAATGAGTGGATCATTTTAATATACAATAAAACTTTGTATCATATGATAATATATTTCAGTATATAAGAATTCAAAAGTGCTATACCCTTCCTCGCCAGCAAAGCTAATGTATAGACGAGATTTCTGAAGGTCCTTTTTAGAAGCAGCCATAATTTTGGTGAATGCATCTTCTAAGAGGTGATCTCGCCTAATATTTAACCTAAAAAACATTGGAAACAATTTTATTGCATCAGTTATAAGAGAGAAGAAAAAAAAGGAAACTCCATTTACATTTTTATCCGAGTTAATTTTGAAGAGATATCCATTAAATAATTTTCAAAATACTTGAAAGACCTCATGGAATAATACAAATATGCACACTACTTTCCAAATAGTTTATTTAACAATAAATATTCGTTTTTAGGTCTAAAATTATATTTTATGAATATATATAATAAAGACATAATACTACTTATTAATAATTTATTAAATTGTGAGGATGATAAACACTTTTATACTGAAGAATGCTATAGAATTTATTTTCATTGTGATGCAAAATAAATGCATGTTATAAGAATTCAAATTTATAAACTACATTATTTTTTCAATTCTATGCAGCCTTACTTTTTTGAAGCTACACATTATAAAAGTAATGCCTAGTTGGTTAATAGTGTATTTTCATTTTAATATTTTTCTGTCTCCAAACATATTAATAAAGAATACTGAATAAACAAAACATGATACTTTAAGCAAAAATAAATAAATAAATAAAATAGGAATTCAGCATTAAAGTATTATCAATAATAATGAAGATACTAAGGTTTTTACACTGTTGTATTAATAAGATCATAGAAAAAAATTTAGTACATTATGAATCCATATATGTCAATGGTCATTAAGCTCTATTTGATTTAATTATGAATAATAAATAGATCCATTATGTTAGATGAAACAAGATTTTTTTAAAAATTTAAAATATGGCATCTGAAACGCCATTCAATTATAAGCAAAGAGAAATATATCTTATTTCATGAATTTTTTATTCATTGGAAAAGATAATTTAAATAAATACCAGAATTAAAGTGACTTGATTAATTCAATAGCATTATTCACAACAAATGAGGTTAAATAGTAAATAAAATTACTTCATTTTCCCCGGTCCTTGTCCATAACCTTTGGATTCTAACTTTCTGTAGAAATTGCGTAGCTTAGCTTCAAAATCCCTTCTGTAAGGGGCAGGGGCTCTCACATTTGCTCTCTGAAGGCCTAAAAAAGTGAGAGGAAAAATCAGGAAAAATGACAAACAACAAAATACAATTATAGGGATAAGCATTTTATTAAAATTTCAATTCTTTATTTTTGAAAATAGAGGAATGGAACAAAATAAAAAATAAAACTGTCCAGATGGGAGAATAAAGAAAATCTTATAGAAGTATCTTTTAATGGCCACATTGTTAGTTCTTTGATATAATGTCAAAATAATTTTTAAACAAAACTAACCCTCTTGAGAGAGTTAATTTTCACCAAATTCCAAGGAATATAGCCATTTTTACACCTTCTAATCTTGGACTTTTTATGAAGAAATAAGGTATGGCATTTGCTTTGCATTAACTTCAGCAGCACTTTGTGTGCTGCTCAAGTCAAGGCCAGCCATCTCAGGTGTGCGGAGGGTGTTGTGCACCTGGGTTCCGAGACTGGGGGGAGGGGGGCGTGGTTAAGAATTAAAACAGTGCTCTGAACAATAGCAATATTACACATTATAAAATCTACAAATTTGTTTCCATGTGACTGATTGAGCATCGATTGAAGCCTTTATTAGGAAAAGAGCGTAGTAATATTGATAAAAAGGTGGAAAATATTCATATATGAATAAGGAAATCTCCACCATACATGTTAAGATAGAACACCCAGAAGTCGAGGCTGAATTGGGGTTCAAATGGAATTGCAAATCATCAACTACCTTTATCTAATGTAACATTTTTTTACAATCTTTACTTTGCCAGTTGCTAAATGTAATACATGCTGAACTCGCATTCAGCAAATCAAAATTAAATAAAGGATTATCTTTAGTCAAGCATATGGGTATAAAGTTTAAATGCTTTTGCTCTCCTAAGTAGCAAAAAAGAAATTGGGAAAAAAAATTGTAATTTTTCTAGAGTAATTAATAGCAAAAACAATAATAGCAATAGTTTAGGGCCCCTAATGGTTTCTTACACCCACGCTCCTTCATAGAGAAGGCCAGGTTCAAGTAGTCCAATCAACTAAGGCCTACAGCAAGGCCCAACATGCACAAATCCCAAAATGACCAACAAGAATTTAATTTAAAAATCTATTTAATCAATATTAAAAATACTGATGTAATTGGAAGGAGAGATAACTTACCTGGAGAGGCCTGGGGGGAAGGCTGAGGAGAGGTGCGTGGGGAGCGATGGCTGTTACCATTATTGGTGAACTGTGCTGGGATGTATGACATAATTTCTTGCTCAAATAGACTAAAATTAAAAAAAAAAAGAACAATTTGGGTTTATATATTTATACTTTTTAGGATAAGATACAAAAGCCTTTTAATCATTTTAATAATTACATGAAACTATGTGGGTAAAAAATACACTGATGAACAAGACATTTACATACTATTTTATGCAAGATAGATACTTGATAAACAAATTTTGCATCAAAACAAAACATTTCGCTGATATTTAAATAAAAATAAAAATTATATATGGGGAAAATTTTATGTATATTAAAATTTGACAGAATAAGATCTGAAAAACTTGTTTTGTAACACCCCTAACTATACTTACAAATCTTCATCTATGTTTTCCTCACCTCAAAATGTGAAAATAATGCATCTTTATAATACAAAACTTACTTATCTTAGCCTGCGAAGGAAATATTTCCTCTTTCTCATCCATGGATTTTAATCACTTTAAAAATCCCCCCATTTTCTACCTTTTACAAAATTAATACACTAACTGGCAATTTAAAGAACGTAGAATAATTTTCACAATTCATCACACTAAAAAAAACTCAAAATGTATCACAACAGAATTTTCATAAAAGATTGGGAAAAGGAAAGAAATCCATAAATGTCAGATTTGGTCAGAATATAATTAAATAAAACATGGTTTATAAGTTAAAAATTTAACCCAGAGGATAAGAAATATCCACAAAATAAAAAAAATCCTCTATACCAACAAAAAGATTTACCTGAGAAGAATGGTAAGATCAATGTCATGGCTGAAGCGCTCGATGGCAGCAGTACCATCAGCTCGCACAGCATTAACTTTGTCCCGTAATGCTTGGTTAGAACCAATAATTGGATGCCTTTCTTTTAAGATGTCTAGGATGTTGGGCTGTCGCAAGAATGCAACAACTTTATCATTGTAGGCAGTTGGTACATGCGGAACAACATGAGGAACAGTTGTTGAGGTAGTGGCAGGAGGCCTGGGAGGTGGCACTGGGCCTTGAGTGGATGGACCAGACACAGGTTGCTGCTATAAAAGAAAATAAGGTAAAAATGAAGCATTCATTTATCTTCAGATAAAAAGTAATCATTACTCATAAAAATAAGCACATTTGAAGCAGAAAAAGTACAAATTTTCTTAAGAATACTGTCTTGATCAGTTTAGGATTGCATCAACCATGAAATTCAATTGTATTGTAAAGAGATTCAATAAATTTATGATTTATATAAAAGAAGCCTGAGTTTCCTTTCATGGAAATGACATTCAAGATAATTTTTTTTTAATTCAGCTAAGGAATGCAGTTGCAAATTAAAAAAAAATACAAATAAGACAATATCAATTTCTGAATGGTCTGAATATGTGCTTTATCTCAAACATATACAATGGAGATAAAAAAAAATAATAATAAACAGTTACAAAAATTAAATCTATTTAAATGCATTACGGTGGGCACATGAATCCGAATGTTTTGGTAGATAGACTGATAATTACTAAGCTACAAAATTGAATTATTTAAATTTTTAAAAAATGTTTGCAAAAAACAGTTATATATGTAAACTAGATAAAAAGTGGATATTTTTGCCTCTCATTTTTTTAATACCTACAAAATGTGATATAGATTATTAAGTAAATAACTAATCTGAAATAAATAGACATTAATTCTTGCAATTTTGATGTAAAGACAATGTATCCAATTTTATACATGTAGTTCATTATACTGTTGAACTATGTTTATGCAAGTTTATACAAACATTATTCTTGGGCTAATTTTCTCCAAAATTCAATACAGATGTAACTTTAAATACAGCATTATTTTGATGTTAAGACAGCAAACCAAATTTCATCAATTTAGTTCAATCCAATGAATCTAAAAATGATACATTCATTTCTCCAAATGCATTTTTTAGACACAGTTGAAAGGTGGTTTCATCAAAATTTTGAGAATATATTTTGACGAGTACAATACTTCTTTTGGTAAAAGGAGAGAAAAAAAAAAAGTCTCTTATATAAATGAAATAGTTTCCTTTCATTCTTATGTTAAAAGAATAGCTGAATTCTGAAGAAGACATTTTGAAATTTCTCACCCTTGCCATGGCATCAGGTCTTATTTCTTCCTCTCCTGCACTACGGCTGCGCCTCCTGGAGAGTGGAACAGGAAGTTTGTTAGGATTCACAAATGGAGTCTCGATAGGAAGTCGAGGATCAATAAACGTTGTGCTTCGAGAAGTGTGATCAATGAAGAATTGCTAGAGAGAGGGAAATAACATTTTAGTTTTTTTTATAAAAAAATAAACTTTTATTACTTATAAGAAAAATCAAAAACATTCCTGGTTTAAATTTTTTACAGTAAAAGAAAAAAAAAAAAAAAAGATGGATTAATCAGTATAACACCATTGACTGCAAAAAGACTACTCAAAGCAAACTATAACAGTTTAATTTCAAAATTATGCATACAGCAGGCGAAGGGTAAAGCATAACAGATTTAATGATGGCTTCATTATTATTTAATCCTTAAATATCTACTTTTCAAGCCCACTTATAGTAAATTTAGATTATAAGACCATATTAAAATGCTTAACACACAAAATATAGAAAAATTAATATATAATTACACAATGTTAACATTATTAAATGTTCATCTATTAGTGAGTTTTCATTGCATTGAGATGATTGTTTGATCCCCGTATATTATTAAATATGCCATAAATATATTTCAGAGTTTTTGAGTGTAAACCTTGGAGAATTTTAGTCAATTAAAAATTTTTTGATTCTCTGCTGATAATTTTTTAAAATATCACTGTTCAAAAATATTTTTCATGTTATTCACAAAAATTATCTTAATCATTAGCATCTATTTGTTGTCCAATTTTTATCCCTACTTTTAATAAAACTAGGAACTTCTTTTCACAATGAAATTCAAACCATTTGCATAATTTATACAAATATTTAATTGCTAATTTCTCTTCCATAATGTTGAAAAATAAGGTACGAGGAATTTTCTTTTCTTTGTTATTTCATAACTTTTAAATGAAATTTGTCAATAAAATCATAGAAAATGAGAATATTCAGACATATATCTAGCAAACTTATAGACAATCATTACTAACTTTCAATTTTTTAAATTTTCAGCTAATATATTGCTAGATGTTATATGTGCTCACTATCTTAATGTTACAATGAAATGCATATTTTGCTTGAGGAATAAAAAAAATGACACTGGTACATAAGTGCATTAACATAAGTGCAATTAGATGGTATATAACGAGAATAAAAGTTTACTGACGATGCTCATATTACACAATAAGAGCAAGAATTTAAAAAATGCAGGTTAAATGCTGCCACAAATTGGAATTTTTAAGTATTTATTTTTAAAAATTATGAATGCCACATAACAGATTTAATTAAAAATATAATTAATATTGGCTGATGGTTTTTGGTGGTAGCAAGCAATAAATTAGTAAATATCAATATTGCAATTCAGTTTTAATGCTTTATCACATTGTCCTGGAAATGACAGGATTACACATTGACAAAACAATTCTAAATGAAATTACAAGACACTACAAACAGTCAAATACATGAGTCCCCTATGTATACTGTCAAAAAAAAAACAATCTTCACTTGAAACTTACTTTTCCAGCTCTATCAAGCTTAGTTTCCCAACCTCGGGGCAATTCTCGAGTAGTATCAGCAAATTTGTTCAAAAGACTCACCAAATCTCGATTGTGTTGATACCTATCAAAAAACATTTGAGATTTAACTAATTTATTTAATATATTTTAGCCTGATATTAAAAAAAAAAAGAAGCTCAAAAGTCAATAACTTCTAAACAAATATTAAAAAAAATTGTCCTTTTGCTAGCTGAAAGTTTTATTTAAAATATTAATTATATATAAAAGAACTTTTTTTTTGCCTTTTTAAATATAAAAATATTAGAAAATCAACAAAAATGACTAAATCTTTTTTTATACAATAATTAACACAAAACTCTTAACTATATAAAACATTTGCTTAGAGTGATTTAAAAAAATATCTAAACACTTTTTTTCCCTCATAACAATTTGTTTAAGTGTTGGATTTTCCTATACATATTAATTTAAAACAGAGCTTGCTAATCAATTAAAAAGAGATTGTTACAGCAAAAAATGTTAATTTTCCTGGTTAAATATTTTAAATAATTTTTTAATCACCACAGTAAATAAAAATTATATTAATCAGCACAAGGAATTTCTAATATCAACTTATAGTATCAATACAATATAATTTTATATGAGAGATGAAGCAATTTGTGACTTCCAAATAAAGTTATATCAAATGTTAAATCTAAAAATATTTCTTCAACATTTATATAATCATAAGAAATTTAATAAATTGCCGAAAAATTCCCGACTTACAATATTAGGCAATATATTTAGCCTTTTAACATAACTAAATTGATACAGCCCTTGAAACTCTTTTCTGTCATTTCTCTGGCAACAAATTACTACATTCAAGCCACAAAACTCCAGGCTAATCCTAACTAACTTCAATTCTTTTATTTATTTCATGAAATCCAATCCAATTTTAAACAGTAGTCTATGTTTCTTAACCCTTTCAGGGGCGGTGACATACTGTATATGTCACCTTTTTACAATTTTTTTTAAACTAAAAAATCGCGTTGAAATAGCTACATAAAATTTCCTAACGTTTTTTAAGTCTTTATCTTGCCAATAGACGGCAGCACTAGTATTAGAAAGTATTCTATTTCCCCACAAAAAATTCAAGATGGAAGCATGTTTTCATGCGATGTAAACTATCTTCATTTTATTCCGATAAACTTTTTTTTCGAATTCCAAATGATCATTTTTCTGTATCATTCATGTTAAAAAGTGTCATGAACCCCTAAAACTGCTTTCATTTAGCAAAAACATCTTCTAATTACGAGTTGAATTAGGTGACATACTGGGTATGTCATTGCGCGTTTAGGGCTTGAGCACTCGCGTAGTTGTTTATTCGCCCAACGATCAGCGCAGGCATTCGCCTCTCCTAAAATGTCGGTACTCTGTCATCAGATACTCTAAAATGTGGTGGAAATAATAAATTTTTTTCTTGTTGTTTATAGTAAGTCTGGTCTGGAGGGAAAATAAGGGCTTAAATATATATTGTGTGCTAATATTATCATAATATAAAGAATTTTCTAATATAAAAAGAAGAAAAAAAAAATGAATATATTTATTAAATATATTATTATTTATTGTATATATATTTCTCTATATTTCAATGCATTTCTACATTTCAATATATTCATGCTAATAGTATCAATTTATAAAAAAAAATCGGTTCCGTAAAAAATTGTGCATATTTTTCTATGTATATTACGTTGCATTTTTTTGTGCATATTTTTATAATAATATTCGTTCTATTTTTCTCTATATATTCTCCATAGATTAACTTCAATAAAATTATATACATTGTGACATAATTTCTTATTCATATATATTTACTTTTATGTATATATATATATATATATATATAATAGAAAAATCAATATTTGAATAATAAAAATAAGTAAAAAAAACGTGAATTTTGGGCAAAGTCAGAAAAAAATTATTATAAGTATGCATAACCTCAATTTATTTTATATTTAGAATGTTTTAAAATGTGTTTTGGATCATAATATTATATAGGTGCATATATGCACATTCGCTCCAAAACATGTTCTAGGTGTGCGGTGACATACTCCATATGTCACCTACCCCCAGCCCTATATGACCTTAATTTTTTTTAAACTGTAAATTACATGTCAGTAATAGAAGATAATCAGATTTAAATAATTGTTTCGAAAAAAAGAATCATTTTTGACATAGTGCCCCTGAAAGGGTTAATTCCATTAAAACTTCTAATAAGTTTAAATGGAAGATAAAAGAGCACTGACAATAAATATTAGAGAAGGATCAAAATGTTGTATTTTCAATTAAAACTTTCCAGAACAGAAAAGAAAACATATTCAGCTGCTCCAAAGACCCCTATTCTATTTTTATAAGGAGCACATGCATAATAAATAATAATAATAAACTCCTTATCAATAAAATAATAAGAAATAACATAGAAAATACATCAGAATTTTTTTAACAAAAATAATATTTGCCATTAAAATTTTTAACCAATAAATTAGAAAGGCCAAAGAAACATTAGCTTGCACTGCTGCAATCAATAACTTTAAATATAGCCATATAATATTACCTTTCAAATCCAGCAGGATCCCTCCTAATTTTTGTAATCATATGTTTCAAAGAAGAACTTCTATTATATACAGTCAAGGCTTCCTATTAAGACATAATTTTATATCAACACATTTTTAATGCACTCCTACAAACATTTTAATTAATATTCTTTTTACTTTCATGTATCTCATTTCTTTTTATATGTTAAAGTATAAGTTATATCCACCAATCTGCAAATCGTAATTCACACAGACAATTAAAACTGTCAAATTGGTTTTTAGGTTTAAATATAATAAGCTACTTAAAATTGTGTGTGTGTATGTGCGTGTGTTGAATGTCTGTTAATTTGTTTTAGTCTTATACAAAAAATTAAATTCAGAATGTATATTCCTTAGTACCCATAAAAATGACTTAAGTCAGTAAAAAAAATTACTATGCCACCATAAAAGGAGGAAGAGATTAGAAAAATAAATTTTCAACCATAACTTAAGAGCAAGACAAACAAAATTTTCTACACAACTTTAAAATTAAAAATTCAGAAACACCAATCACATTTTTATACATTTATTTCTTTGATTTTTAATATTTCAATTTTTCATAGTTAATTTCAGCCCAATTAGTAATAATTCCCTTCTCCATTTAAAAAAAATTCAAATATTAAACTTCTTTTCTGTTTAAAACCTTTATCATGAAGGTATTTTTACAAATCACAAAGTTACTTGCTTTGAACCTTTTAATCTTGCACTGCATATGGCCTTTATCATGCATGGTTTTATGACAATTTATTTTTAAACACCATATCTTTAAAATGCAATTGTCTCTTTTACTCTTTCACTTAAATTTGCATCATATTAAGTGCGTTTCAATTTTCAAATTGGCACGTATTTTTTTAAAACTTCAAGGTTTATTGAATTTGATTTTATTTCAATTTTCTTCAGTAACCAATTACCAGTTAAAAAGTTCTGAAATGGAAACTGGACATTAAAAGTGGAAGAGCTATAAATTTCTTAAAAGGTTAAATATAAGAATTTGAAAATTATGCTAAGTAAAAGTATGAATTTTTTTGCTTTTTCCTACAGATATGTAGAACAGATAAATGTTAATAGTTGCAAGAACTACAGCTATTATATAAGACCCCCTGCCAAAAAAAACCCCTACTAAAGTGTAATCAAACACAATTTTTAATTTTATTGCTTATGGAAATTCAAAAATATTACATTCAAATTTAATATTAACAAAGATTATTTTTAAATGAAGCATTTTCTATAAATCTTATATTAATCATCAAAAATCATTCCTCTTATTGACCCTTATTTTATTTCCCTAAAACTAGTTAAATTAAAAGCATATTCTTTAATGAGAAGAAAATAAGTGACAACCTGTTTTGTTTCCCTTGATATATTTCATACAGAATACTCATTTACATACATAAACTACTTAATTTCTTTTTTTTTTTAATGTAATGTTACACAAACATTAATAAAAATTCCATGAAAAATTAAGAAAAGATCATCTGGAAGAAAATATCACGATTCTGCGATTGATGAATGCAAGGAATTTTGAAAAGCATACTTAATTTTCAAGATTAAAAGAGATGGTATGAAATGATCTTAAAATATGATTATTAGTTGTTTTTCTAAGAATTTTTTTTTTCTGTCAGTTAATAAAATCATGAATAAACAAATGTGCTGATAGATATATAGATACAGAATATTTAACTAGGTACATTCACATTTAATTTTATTTTCTAAATTACTAAAATGCAAATCATTATTGAGATCAGTAGATACTATTTGGTTTAAAGGTTTTTTTGTTGTTGTTAAACCCTTCTAAAAAATATGTTCCACTGTTATACTCACATCATTCATGTGTAAGACATTTAGAAAATCAGGGCGCGTAAGAAAGCGAACAGCAGGTGATCGAAGCAGAAGCACCCTCTGATTTTCAGGACTGGAGGAGGAAGGCACTGCAGAGGAAGAAGAAGACGCGGCAGCAGGGGTGGGGGTACTCTCTTCCATGGGGCGAGATGTCATAGTGCGACGTATACTCTGGTATCTACAGAAACATTATAAAAAAATAGTGAAATATAATATGATAAACAATTAAACATGTAATTAATTAAAAAGGCTCAATGCCTCTGAGAAGTTTTATTTATAAATATTTTTAATAAATAATAATTTTTCGTAAAAATATATATAATATTATATTTCTGCTTAAGTAGGTTTGAAGCTTTTAGTCAGAAAGACTTAAGAATTGTGTTTTTATATCTCATCATGAATTTACAGTTCAAAAAATGAAGATATTTGACTCGGAAACTTACAAATTTGGTATAGTATTAATTAAATAAAAAAGAAATTAGAACAAACTACAGACTACCCTTAGTTTTAATATGATTCTTAAATAAAGGTGTAGAGTATATCAAAATGTTTGCTTGCAGCTTACAATTTTTTTAAAAAAAATCTATGTTTTTATAATAGTTATCATTAAAAATCTATCATTATGCTATTAAATTTGAATAAGCATTTATATTATTAAATATGTATTAAAATGTTAAAAAATGCATCTAAAAATCAGCCATTTTTTAATACAATATTTAACACCAGGTTGATTTGAAAAGCATATATACTTGAAACTACACATTTCAAAATTTATCCAAATTTCAACAATCTGCTGTCTTTTAAAGTTATAACTGAAGAATGGCATTACAGTTGTAGCATTAATTTCATTTTCTGATCTTTGTTATATTTCAACAATTACATGGGAAAGGGCACCACAGGCAAAAAAGGGATTGAATATCTTTACCTATGCATAATTATATGTATAATTGTATATTTACAAATTATATGTATTAATGTTTTATGTGCCCATTGTTTCAAAAACTATATTTTCTATATGTAATATCAAATTTATTAATTAATTATGAGCTTTCCAGCTGAACCCTGCCTTATAAAATCCCTTTCCCTTTAGTGTCATATCCTTTAAAGACAGGAGATTTTGTCCAGCAGCTATTATAATCACTGTTGGGGCAAGCGAGTTTTGTGAACCCTGCTTTAGCAACATTTTTATTAAAGTAACGTTCCTAACAGGTATAGAATGTGTTAGCATAATTTAATTTGTAAGAAGTACTCGATTGAATTTTTTTTTCTTCATTTCCCCTATTTCTACATTTTTTTAACTTTATAAATTCTTTAATTTTTAATTTAATAAAATTTTATAGCCCTGTGATAATAAGTGTTTATAGTTAGGTCTATCTATTTGAACGGTGCATATTTGACCCAAGAATTATTTGAAGCTTCATTTCTGACAGAATGGTGTGATGCAGTAATCAATGCCTTAATATATTATTACTTTTTTGCTCCCATTCATCACAAATGATGCAGAAAAAGTAATTGGAAACTTACGATTGTTTTTCCGTCATATCATTATATTTTACATTGAGAAGTGACAAAACACTGTCTTGTCTTCATGCTTGCCCACCCACCCCTAATGGGCATATATATTTTCCAATCAATCTAACACAGTATTAAAAAATTAACAACTTAAAATTTATTACAGCTTTAAATTTTGATATCTAAACTGGATATATTCCTGTTAAAAATTATATACTAAAAATAGTAATCTGTCATTTTTATCATTATTTATCACAAGTTATGACAATTGATTTAATAATTTACAATTAATCATTCATTAAAAGTTATAGTTCAAATATTAAAATATTGAGGGAGATTCTTAAAATCTATCAAAAATAATAATTAATAGTTTTTCTAGGTGTTCAATATCAGAAGAGAACTATTAAAATCTTAATACCTTCATTTCAATTCAATGAAAATTTACTAGATACTTAAGTTATTCCAGAAATATTTGTATTGAAATAAAATAAAATGGCTGCATAAAAAAGGAATTCTGGATTTAATAGTAAATGCTGATCATTTAGAATGCCAGCTTAATTTTTAAAAGGTTTATTTAAAATAATTATTATTCTGTTTAATGGATTTTTAGCGTAATATTATCACGATGAAATATTATGCATCAAATTTTAAGTAAACTTTACCTACTCTTACTTTGATTAAATTAATTGCTTTAAATCTATAAATTATATATGCATTTGCAATTTTTTTTTTTACAATTAAGTCATTCCTTATCTATAAATTATCTATGTATTTGTAATTTTTTTTTTTACAATTAAGTCATTCCTTATCTACAAAACTGAGTATATTCTTAAAAAAAAAAATACACACAGCATTGTGTAATAGAAATTTTTAGAAAAAAAAAAAAAAAAACTATGTACACTAAGAATCAACAATAAAATAGGTTAAAAACTATGTTAGGGATAAAAATAATATTCCCTTTCTGTGAGCACAATATACTAATATTAAAACATTCAAAAATAATCTACTAAATAGCAGAAGATTGTTATCTGCATTACGCACAAAAATATGGGAATATTTTTAAAAAGGAAATCTAAGCAATTAGGATATTTATGCATGATATAATTTATTTAATTACAAATATGATTGAAAAATTGATAACATTTTGTTTAATCTACTAAATAATTGCACAAAACATCCTATTTACAATTCATTTAATGCCACAAAATTTAATACAATACTTTTTCAAACAGAATTAATGCTTTAAAAAAAATAAAATAAGTGATAAAATGATTTTTCTATGGCTCAGGCCCAATAAAACTGGAAAAAAGCAACCTGATTACGAGTGAGCAGACAGAGGGCCAATTATCACTATGAGTGATCAAAATCAAAGAGGTTATTTTCAATAATTGCCTTTAGAAGAAGGGAAAGCATCTCCTAGCTTTTCTTAGTGAATGTCTTCATTCAAAGTAACTTTTTTGAATTTGGGTCCCCCAAAACTTAAATTGCTAGAATTTCATATTTGAAAGGAAATATAAGAAAAGTCTTATTGAAAGAAAAGTAGATTTACAACTTAAAAAATATTACTGTGATAGATTATTTAGTCATGATTAATGAAAGAATAAAATCACACCTGCGATCTAGTTGTTGCCGCTGCAGCTCACTAGCAGTTCCAAGTGTCAACTGCTGTTGTGAAGACGTAGGTTTTGTCCAAGTAGTCGTTCGATTCAAGTGATCAATATAAAATATGCGACCATGACTGTCTACCCGTGCCTCCCAATCTGAAAAAATAGTTAAAAATAATCAGTTTTAAACAATTATTTTTACTTATAATGACTGTTTTAAATAGCAGAGGAAAAAAATATTAATATTTTTAAAACTAACTTAGTAAAAAGATTTATTTTTCAAAATGAATAATTATTTATCTTTGCAAACTCAATTTGGAATTATCATTAAATTTGGGAACATCAAATATATTTGCAGTCTATCAATTATGTAATAAAATGCAGCATTTTTTTTGTAATAATCTAGTTTTACAGAAATCTTCATTATACCTACAAAAAAAAAAAAAAAAAAAAAACCCCGTAAAATTGACTAAATATTGAAGAATTATATTTCTGAATAATTTGAACACAGTCTTTTTTAAATTACATCCTTCTAAACTATGATTAATTAATTCCACAATAGTTTCTTAAGATTTAGATACCAGCATATATTACCCCCTTTCCTGAATGGAAAGTAAAACTGCCATATCCAAATAAGATTTAAACATCTCTAATAACTGTGAGTAGAAAAGTGATGTATTTAGAGGACCAAGCTTTATATTTGCATAAAACGTGATTAATTCATTCATAAACCATGGATAAATTATTTTAACTTGGCACATCTTCAGAACTGGACTTTATAGAGCATATATGGAACACTATTGGAGAGAAGTGCCTATTAGCTTCCAGCTCCTAGAATCACCCAGGATGTAAAACACTACTAAGGCCCATTCTCTGAAGAATATAAACTGTTCTTGTTTCTAATACACATTTATATAATGAAATATGTACAGTTATAAGTAAAGAAAGTCTAAATTAACACAATGTTACATTTCTCCACTTCTTTATGTTCAGCATTATAGCTTCTATAATAGACTTTTTAGCACATATCAAGCAAATACTATAAAAGCCAGGTTATTTAAAAAAAATTAACTATAAGATTAATTTCTTTAAAATATGCTCAACTGTTCTGATAATAACTGTTTAGAAGCATAGGCCCAAATATGAAGATTTCTATAATTTTAAGCAATTGTGTATGCACACAGAATAGAATTAATATTGTTTTATAAGCATGGAAGTAATATTAAAAAAATTATTTTTACAATATATATAATTTCATAAATTATAAGAATAGTATAATTTGGAAATATAAAAATTATTCAGCAATCATTTAATTTTTTATTGTCTATTTCAATTCCAATACAAAAACAAATGAAGCTGTAAAATTAAAATATCTATGATTTTGCTTGAAAACAATCTTACGTGGAGGTAAGGATTCTTCCAGATCAACTCTCTGGTATCGAATGGTCCGTTCAGGGATGGAAGGCAGGCGAGTCGTGGGAAGGTGCTGCAATGTGGACACCTGCAGCGAGTCTCTGCCAGCAGAGAAGCTCAATGAACGTGTCGCCAGGTTGCTAATAAAATGAATTAATGTCATAGATGTAAAAATGCCAATTTCTTCACAGTAAGAAAAAACATGGAAATACTTATTCTTATATTTCCTTTTTAAACTACCATTACATTACAAAGTGCAAAACAAATTATAAAATGCTCATGCTAATTTTAACAATTATGTATTGGTTCTGCATGATTTTTAAAACACATTTTAATTTTTATTATTATTTGATTTGAACAAATTTTACATTTCTTTAAAAAATCAAATTTTGCAGATTTTCCCCATATTGTAATAAGCTTCCTTAAGCCACATTCAAAGTTCACATTGGAAAAATTTAAATTTATGTGTTTAATGGAACAATTTTGAAACAGTCTTCTCAAATAAACATAATAATGTTATATACACAAAATATACAAATTATATTTACAAAATACTCAAAGTTATATTTTTAATCTATAAAACTGATTCTATAGATTGAAGAAAAATAGACTTACCTTAAAGAATTGCGTCTTTGAACCCAGAGATCAGAATCTGGTCTGATGTATGATACATGGTTGGATGGACGAGACAAAGCAGCAATATTACTATCTCTTTCTTCTGAAGAAGATGGAGACGTTCTTAATGGACACGTGCCATCATCTGAAGCCTCATCAGTAGGACTTACAGGACTAAGATCATCACTAGCAGGGCTGACAATGAGACCAGGTGACACAGGAGTTTGAACACTATCTGGTGTTGACAGTAAAGAAAGGGAACTAGTGCTACAATGCATGCCAGTTCTCGATGTTGAAGGCATGTCTGGTGTCGTGGCACAGCTAGGCAGGGACGGTTCCCGCGCCACTGCATCGCGGTCCTCGCCGTCATTGGAGTCCGAGTCCGACCGTCCACCGCCCGGCGGCTCTTCATTCTCACTGGCACTCAGAGTTTGTGATGATGGGCTGCTGCACGGCGGAGTCACAACACACACACTGTAACTACCTGGAATCTCATCATTGTCCAAATCATTAAAATCTCCAGATCTATCCATGGAACTGGCAACACGGGCCAGATCACTGGCTTCACTCAAACTGAGGTATGTTTCATGATCTAAATCAGACGAACCATTGGGTTCCAACTCAGAATAATCTAAAATAGGTGTTCCATCATTACATTCAAAATCAATGGCTTCATGAAGGTTTTCTAAAGATGGCCCACCCTCATGGATTGAGTCATGCTCTGGAGTTGCAAGAGGAGCTGTTCGCTGCATAGCCTGAGTTTGATTAATGTAATGCCCATCTGTGTAACCATCTGACCCAACAGGATGTACTGCCAAAGCAACAGGACGAGATGCTCCACTAGATGTGCGTTGGGGTAGGGCTGGCGGAGGAGGACTAGGTTCCCGTAAAAGGGGTACAGATGCTGATGTGGGCAAGTTTGGCATCATTTGCTCTGGTTCTTGACAAGGCGTGTCATCATCAGCACCATCATTCTGTTCATCTGTATCAACAATTTCAAGTAGAAAACTGTCCTCAGGTTTAGAATGATGTTTTGGTTTCAACTGGCCAGAATCTGAAGGACCAGCTTCCCCAGATGTGCTGGGACCACTCAAATGGGCTTTAGAGCGTTCCAAAGGACGATGTCCCTTAGAGGTTTTCTGTTTTGGTGGTAAGGGAGGAGGAAGATCTATTTCTTTGGCAGGTGTAGGAACAGGAGAGGGTTCAATAGTTGTTTCAGTTGAAGGCTGAAGCACATATTCCATGTTAGTAAAGGCCACAGTGGAAGTGCTACTAGGTGTTGTGCTGGGTGGGAGTGACATGCGTGTTACACTGGCCTGTGAAGATCGACGAGCTGGTGGAGGAGCGGCGGTGATACTATTGATGCTCTGGTCAGATCCAGAACGTAGTCGACGAGAGCCGTTTCCAGATAAATTACCGTTTTGTGACTGGGCTGACCGGCTTGACAGCACAATGTGCTGGGGTGTGTTAGGGACGGAGGAACCAGTTATTTGAGAATCAGAAAGATCGGTAGCATATATTGGGTTGTGAACTTGTCGGATATGTGTCCATGGATCAACTAGGGAAGGAAATGAAAAAGCATGTCAATAAATAAGACCTGGTATGTTAAGGTACAACTTTTTATAAACTTCACATATCAATAAATTTATATTTTACACCACTATTCTACTCCCTAACTCTTATTTAAGATAAAGAAAGAACAGCGAAATTCAAACATGTAAGAAAGGTAACACATTTATCAACTTTTCCTTTTAGATAGGCTACATAATAAATGATTTATTAATCCCATTCTATAATCATAACAAAAAAATGTGACAGTTCCAAAAGTATTACAGCATTTTGTAACAAAAATTATAGGTAACATGGAATAATTGCCCATGTATTAAGTGCTACTAAAGTATAGAAAACAGTCTTCTAAGATCTGTTCTGAGACCTTCCCATCCTTAACCATAGGGTGGAGAGGAATCACATTCTGATGACTTACTTCACTCTCTATCTACTTCATTTTTTTATTTCTCTTTATGATACAAAAAGAGGAAATGTTCTGTGGTTTTCTACCATACAGCATAAAAATACTTTGCATTATATTTCTTTAAGTTATTGTAATATAAAATAGTTTGGTGGTTGTTTTATTTTTATTATTGTTGTTGCTAATTAAAAATGAGAATATTAATTTACATTAACATTGAAATTGTATTGTTAGTGCACTTATTTAAAATATAGGTTTCAAAAACATCAAATAATGCTTAATTAATTCTGCTAAAATGCAAAATATTTCAATAATAGCTATTTTTGCTTTCTTATTATCAAGAGAGTCTTGTCATCATAAAATTCAACCTTGAAATTTTTATGAATCTGCACATTCAAATAAGTTTTCCTCAAACAAAAAAAAATACCTGTGAAAATGATAATGCATATATTTTGGATAGAATGTAGAATGTCCTTTACTAAGCAATGGAACACAATAAATAGAAGATACTTTACAAATAAAATTTAGCAAGTGATTTTTTTTTACTATAGTTCTAGATCTATATCAAATTTTGGACCAAATATGTAAAAAAAGGGGGGGGGGGAGAATTAGTATTTACCAGTTTATTTGTTTACATGTTGATGCGATAATTTGGGATTGCAACAAGTTAAATGAATAAATTTTAGCACATAATGTTTAATTTAAACTTTATATATATATATATATATATATATATATATATATATATATATATATATATATATATATATAATTGTGTATGACCACTCCAAAGTACAATAAGCATGAAAATTTATTTTAATACGTGGTCATCCCTTTAAAATAGTAAATTTTACAACTCATATACTCGATTCTCTTCACTACATTAAAGTTAAAGAGAACTTGTCTAATTATGTGAAGATTCAAGAGAGACACTGAACACTGACATTGATCTGAAAAAATAATGTATTTCAGTCCTTGTGCCCTTTTACAGCACTATTGGATTTTGACCTTCGATGATTCTCTTGGGTTTTAGAAGACATTTTCTTCTTTACAGACTTCTTTGAAATTATGGTTAGTTAATAATGTCCAATTTTTTTTTTTTTTATAATTCTTCACATTAAAATATTATTTTCTTTTACTTTCCAGAAAAATTAAACAAAAAAACAAGTTATATATTTTAATTGTCCTACATTTAAAAAAAGTACATAAAATAAACAGAAATGCAACAAATAGAAAATATTAAAAACACTTAGATATTATCCATTTTTTATAATGTACAAAATATAAAAAAATAATACCTGGACCATTTTCTAATGTAAATGTGAAAGACAACTGTCCTGTGACATGATCAGATGGACTTTTACTGCAAAGGCTGAAGGTGAATTCAATTGGTACTCTGAAAGAATTTAAATGCCAAAATTAGAAGGGAAAAAAATAAAAATAATAATGCATTCAATATTAGAGTGTTTAACAATAAAATTTCATTTACCAAAGTAGACAATTATTCGGGATCTTTTTTTTTTAACAACCATAAAAAATTTTTAAAAATTCACATACTCAAATGATTAAAATCAAGGATAAACATTTATACAAATTTTACACTCAGGGGAAAAAAAAAAGTCACTTTTGTTTTAGTTAAATATTTGATGCCTAAAAAATTACAATTGCTTTCTTTCTTAAGGCTATTCCTGGAACCAAGAAAGGGTAAAAAAAAGAGAGTAATAAATTCTCAACATCTCATTTTCTGATTTTTTTTTTAATTCCACTATATTCTCGTTGGCAAAATATAAATACTTTATTCAATCTATAAAAATAAAGGGAAGAATATATAATTCTTAATTAATCCAAAAATAAATACCACCATTCAATTTCTAGTAGGTGTCCTACAGTGAACTATGTCAAGCATTTTATCAATACAGCTTATCTCTGTAATGAAAATTAAATGGCCCTTTCCACAATTAACATTCTAAGTAAATGTACAGAATGAAAGAAGTCTACAGTGCACAAATTAACTATATGAGCTTAATAACACAAGATAGGTTATAATTCTTCTAATAAAAACTCTTTTAATTGAATTTATACCAATACTATTTCCCTTGAAAGAAATTCTATGATATAAATCTTATTTTGCCATTATTATTTTAATCTTAAAAATATAAACATAAAAGAGTTTTAAAAGAAAAAGACATTGGTTTGCAGCAATTAATCTTAAAAATATGAGTAATAATGTATTACTAATATCAATATCTATTTTAATACAACTCTACATTATAATAGATATTCTTCAGTATACACATGCTAAAAATTGCTTGCTTTTTTATTCATGAATAAATAAGTTACCCTGTGCACTGATCCAGTAGAAGACAGATTTGTATCGAGAATTTCCCAAGAAAACGACTGATAATGGGTCTACTTTTGGCAAATTTGTCTTTCACTTCAAATTCCAAGATGTCAGAGGGATAAGCAATGAACTCAAACTGAAACATTTCAATGATAGTTAAAAAAATACAATATAAAATACTTGTTTCTTAAAATAAACATTAAAATACTTTTCTTACTTGTCCTGGCCAGCATGGTTGAGTAGTAGATTCGGCAATAGTGGTTCGACATACTTGCCCATGATGAGGTAAGAGTAAAACACCCTCAGATTTCCCAGGTTGTATGGAGATTTTGACATAGGGATCAGGGTTGAAAAACATCCCCTTTTTCAGGTTTCTTGCATAGATATCTGGGATCAAGAAATTTATTGGATTATTTTGCATAGGTATCTCTGTCTTGTTGATATTGCTAAATTATTTATAAAGCAATATATATAAATAGACATACATTACAAAGAAAAATTGGAATACCCCAAAATTTTAATTAATCATAATAACGTAAGATTTCACTCCAATTCAATGAGCATTAATATTTTTTAAAAAGGTTCATGAACTTTCTTAAGTAATATGAAAAACAATTTCCATGAGTTAATAAATATCTCATCTAATGAATGATGTTCGAATTTACATATCAAAGTTCATTTCTAAATAAACTGCTGAAAGCAGTAACAAATAGTAATTCAACTTTTTCCCAATAACAATAAAGAGCATATGATTCTCTTTCTTTCAAAAATAATAAGTTCACTAATTTAGAACACCAAAATTTTTAATATAAATAAAAATTTGTTGAAGTAAAAAGTTAACAATTTTTTTTAATGTGTCACTTCATACATTATTTTAAAATTTATTCATCAAAACAACATAACAATTGCATTTTTTTTTCCTTTTATATATTTAACAAAATCAAGTAATATTTAGTTCCAAATTCATTATTTATCTTGTTCTTCACCTAAATACAAAATTTAAAAAACCATATGATAAAATATGCAGAAGTTATACTACCAATAAATTATGCAATTGACACAATAACACAGACTTGGTTTCAGTAAGGATTTAATCGCATATGCTAATACACACATTTCTAATGAAAAAAAAATTTTAATTAAAAAATTGCACACATTTTATTGATAACTATTACACCAATGGCTCTATCTGCATTTATTTGCTTTATATGCACATAAGAAAAATCAAAATGCATATCCTCTTTTATATCAAACAATTTTTGGATCTTATATTCAACTATTTAAGAGAAATTATGGTCTTCAAACCTGATTAATAATGCAATAATTCTGAATCTACATCTTGTTTATGTCTCAAAGTTTAGGGCATATATGTAAAGACTGTTTGAACTTTAGGACTTAATATACAATAAGCCATCAGAAAAAATGGACTTTCAAAGATTCACACTAGCTTTTTTAAGATATTAAATTTTTAATTACAAATATTAAATAATACACAAGCACATACACTAACAAATGGTACAAAAAGCAGGTTTTCATTAAATTATAAAATTCAGAACAAAAATTTAGATTTTCATGGAGTAAAATGTAATATGGGCATTTTTCAGCTCAGAGCAGTATTTGTAATCCACATTCTCATCTTTCTTATTTCAGAAGCCTTTATATTCAAATTTTTTTACAAGATTTAAACAAATATTTCAAAACAAAAAAGATGCATGAATTCTAGTTATTATAAAAGGCTAACAATAATTATTTTAAAACCTTACATCAAATTTTAAACAAATGACAGAAATTGAAACAGAGAAACATTCACCAAAGTTCACGCAAAGGAATGCACATATTTCAATAATAAACATATTGTTACTAATAACAAGTATTTTATTTAATTTTTATAACTAAAAAAGTGGAGTATTTTTAAAACTTATACAATAAACCTTTCATGACAAATGCACCCAAACTGGCCATGCAAATTCTAAATTGACCAGCTGGTTTTTGCTTCCATTGATTATATCAGAACATACTTGATGACAACCCATTTTAAAATGAAATTAGCAGGTCTATATAGAATTTGCATGGTTGGTGCAATTTAGGGAAAGTTAGAAGTGAAAAAGCTAAATTTTTACTCAAAAAAAGAGCAAAACAACAAATATAGAAAAAATGGTTAAACAAATGCAAAAAAAGATGTGATGCAACTCTTGATATCCACAAAACAATATTACAATAAGATTCTTTTTTTTGGCAAAAAAAAGGAAGAAAATCATAATTGAACAAATTATAATTAGGTTTTCATAAACTGCAGAATATTATATAAAGATAATTATATAAAGTTTCTAAATATCAAAGTATAAAAATTTGTAATTTCTTTTGTCCCATAATTTTCACATAATTTTTTTCGTAATTACAAAATATCTATTAAAATAACATTTAGATATTAAAAAAAAATGCTGACAATTTAAGCAAGTTATGCTTTTTTGACAATAAAAATATAGGTAATAACAATTTCAATTAATTTCGTGATATGTTTTTATTCAACTTCATGTTCAAGAGGTTCAAATTCTGTTTGCAAACAAATATTTACTTCATTTCAAACAAATTTTAAACATTGAGATTCATTCCTTAAATGAATTGCAAAAATATTTTATTTTACATTTAAATAAAAATTATTGTCAAAAACTAAAAATAAATCAGTCAACTACTTACTGGAAAGGGTGAACTTTACCATCTCTACAGGATACTGCTGAGAGGAGTAGCCCACCAACACATCATCGACCCCATGACTGGTCTGAAAATGAAACAAATATCAATTGTATTTATAAAATAACTAGACTGCTTCAATAATTTAATGTTGATATTTTCTTCTTAAGCCTCTGTGAGGTAAATCATTTCATAAATAAATCTAAAAAAATATACTTTATTTCATATTTTATTTTAATAGCAAATAATAAAAAACATTTAAAATTTGGGTTTTATTAGACATAAGTTATCAAAAATTCCACAATAGAAATTAAAAACAGAATATTAATAAAGATATACTTTCAAATGTATTACTTTTCTGCTTTAATAATTTTAACAATAATTTGTTCTATTATCCAAGTTTTTTTTGTTTTGTTTTGTTTTAACATGCCATATTTTTAGCCTTTTAATTTCATATTTCATAAAACATTATGTTAGACACAAGAATGTAGAAAGAATATTTGAAATTTACATTAAAGAAGAGGGAGGAAAATATTTCATATAATAAAAACCCTTGAGTGAAATGAGGTATAATATGAAAAATGACAACTATGCAATTGACAAATCTTTTCTAAAATATTGCAGAAAAGTCAGATATTAAAAATAACCTGTCATTTTACATAAAAATGGTTGGTACACAGAACAAGCAATTAGTTCTTTAATACTGTTAGATTCATCTTTTAGTCCATTTTTATAGTAACACCTCCATCCCTATTCTAAGATATAGAAATGTCCTAGTGAAACTTCTGTTCAAAACGTGTGTATGCAATCTTATAAGCAGATGTATTAACTTTTCAGGCATTGTACAAATATTTTTCAATAGTTAAACCATTAATATGGCAGATAAGTCTTATAAAGCAATAAGGAATGATGTAATTGTTCTCAACCTTTATAACAATACATTCCAAATAAAAAAAGGAATGAATAATTAATAGAATGCAACATTTCAACTATTGAAAAGTCATGACAGCAATTATAACATGCATTGTTTCAAAATTTTAAATTAAAAACTACAGTACACTCTTGAGTATCCAGCCAAATGTGGCAGAAGGCAGGTTTGAAAAAAAGCTGGATGGGCCAGATCCTATGAAGTCACTTCTTTGGTCCCCAATACCAGAAGATAAAGTTTTTATACCAAATCTCAATGCTATATATGCATTTTCTCATTTTTTATTGAATATTAAATCCACCATTTATCTCAAGCAACACAGAATGTGAACACACATGCAACCAGGTGAATCACAGAAGCTGTTTCCAGTAATGTGTCAAGTCAAAATAGAACGTTCTATACTGATTGTACAGAGCCTTCAAGAATTATATAAAAAGTAAGTCAAAGCATATAAACTGTTACACACTTACAGAACCATTAAGTATGTCCCAAGGACAATTTATGACTATTATACATACTGTGGAGTTATAATCAGGAATAGCAGCAATAATTAAGGTCTGCTACACTCTAACAAAAAAATGAACAACAAACAGAATGTTGTTTTTTTCCCTGTTATAACTTGTATTTTGCACATGACACATAAGTGGTCATAGGTTATCAGATTCTAATGCCCTGGCAGTGTTGCCCATGCAACACTTGGGCTTAATCATTTAATTATGGCAAAAGGAAACTTGGCTGGATAATATGAAAGTTGGATAGTTGCAAACCAGATGCTCAGAAATGCACTGAGCATATATTATAAAAGACACCCAAAGTCTCATTCTATTCAAAATAATGTAAAACATATCAAACATATAAAAATACCAGAATAATGTAAACAGATTATTTGATATCAGATCCTAAAATTAAATTTAGGAGGCGCAAATATTTATATTTTGAATAAAGTAAGATTCATTACTTGAGATCCAGAGTCCAGGGATCTTCTAACAGTAACCAGAGGACTGACTGCACGCAGTGCCCCTGTGTTACCATGGTAATACTTAAAGCACACATTTGTCACATCTGAAAGAAAATAAAACATGTAAGCATTTTTAAAATTTGACAATACTTCAAATTTTACAAATTAAATTTAAAAGGAAAAAATATTCTTAAAATGATATCTAGACTATCAATCGAAAGGAATTTAAATATCCAGGGTTAGTATATATATAATTACAATTCTCTTAAATGAATACGAAAAATAAATAAGTAACTAAAATAAATAACAAAACAGCAACTTAATGACAAAATACATTAATCTATTAATGCCTGTTCCATTGAAATGATTGTTAAATTTCACAAGAGTGACTAACCCGAATATAGTCCATTGTTTACTTTTAGATAGGTCTTAGAAGTCAATATTTATTATGTCAGTTTTTATTTGGAATATACAATATATTTACCATATTTTGATGTTAAAATGTAGAACATTTGAATTTTATTCTTTTTGTTTTATTTTTAAATTTTAAAAAGTTGAAAGGAGTCTTTTTCAAAAATACAAATTAATTTTTTTAACTTTATATTGATTATAAAGTTTTAAATTAATTTTTTACTGAATTTACAATAATTGTTTTTTTAAAGAATTATTTATTTCAAAGTTATATAAATCTTATTGTTTTTTATAATTTAAAAGATATCAACTTTATTATTATTTTGGACATTAATAGTCAGAAAAACCACTTTCATATAAACAAAAAGAAAATCCAATCTAATAACATGAAACAAAAGTAAAATCACAATTGGTAAGTAAATAAAAAGCAAATTACCATCTGTAAACAATTCCGGCTTTTCTATTGTCCATAAAATCTGTCCACGAGGTGAAACTGATGGCCATCGGTTTTTACATTCTATATAACGTGATGGGTCAGTTTCATCTAAGAAAAAGTAACCAAATGGAAATAATTTGAATTAATAAAGTCAGAAGCCATATGCAAGGCACAAACAAAATTTTCAAAAAGTTTTTCGGCTCACTCACCTGTTCTATATAGCCCAATCCAATCAGTGGCACACACCTCCTCTTTGATATCCCACTTCAAAACTAGTGGCTCCACTCCACCCAAAAAATACTCCGAAGGATGTACAGAAAGGCTGGAGCGTGCCTGGAGGCGAGGGAGGGGTGGGGACGGTGGGGAGGAGACCGTCCGCTGGGGAGGAGGGGGAGGCGGGTGTCCCAGCACTGGGTAGGGGCCACCCGGCCGCTCTGCTAGCATCGAGTGGGGGCCAGGGCTGGAGGGCGACGCACGGGCTCCAGGTACTGCAGCTTGTTTTACATTGTGGCTCTTGCCCGAAAAGCAGAAGCTAAAAATTTAAATAAATACAAAGATATCAATAGCCAGCATAGAAATTATTATATCCAAAAAACATTTAAAAATTATACAGATATAATTTTTTTCCCATAAAAAGGCCCATCTAAAATAGAAATATTTCATTACAGGTTTTTGTTTAATAAAAATAAGGAGTAAGAAAGTTTCGTTCAAGAACAAGAATTTTTTGCATTGAGGGAAATAAAAATTATTAAAGTTGAAATTAACAAATTCTATAATGGGCTGCTTTTTATTCTGGTATCTCAAGAAATAATAAAAGTTGAAGGAATAAGTAGGCAGACTATTACAGTTATAGCTCCAAAAATGTTTTAAACAACTGTTTTAACATGAATATTTAAAGATCTGATACATAACAGTAGAAAAAACAAGAGGAATATAAATTTGAATCTTCAGAATATTTTAAAGAATTAACAGCAGATTTTTATAGATTTTTTAACTTTAGGACCTTAGATTTAGTATCTAATTATCTCTATGAAATCTATTTCATAAACATAGAGAAACATCTAAAAGCTTTTTATACAATGTTTCATTTGTAAGAAGCAAATTTAACAATTGATGGAAACTTATTTATATAGTACATACATATAAGTGAACTCCCATGCATAAATAATATATATACTAATTAAATTTAAATGAAAATGTTTTTAAAATGAGACACAGAACGATATGGAAATTTTGTTTAGTTAATTGAAGAAACGTTTCAAAGATATATGAGAGCTATTTAGAGATTGACCTTATAATTTTATCTTATGCTAAATACAATACCAAAACAAGAATTGCATTCATCAAACTTCCAGGTCATACAATTATGAAGACTTCTGATAAATGATGGTGGAATTAAAATACATTAAGTTTACATAATGCAAGAATGTATTTTTAGAAGAAGCAATCTTGGAAATGTTCAATCTGATAGAATAATAAAGATAATCCCATTACAGAATGTCTAATGTAATTGTGTACTAGTAAAACTATTTGCATTTTTAAAAAAACAGGTAAAAAAATAAAGAGAGAAAGAAGAATTAAAGATGTAATATAAAATTTTAGAAAACAGAAGAGGGAAAAAAAACATATTTTAATGTCAATGAAAATATTATTTTAGTATTCTACACTATTCTCATTGAACAGGCAGGCTAGATATTTCCTGACAAATGTATCATAGCTCAAGACATAAGCTCATTGTTAATTAAAAGAGAATCTGTTATCAATTCATACCATTCATAATTTTTCAACTTTTCTTATTCAATACTTCTTACTTTTAATAATTATATTCTTCGATGTAAGTTTATAATATACATTTCTTAACAGTCCCGTAATATAGCATCTCATTCACTTCAGATGCAAACTCAATTTTAAGGTTATAAAAGTTATTGTTTTACTCCATCTTATATTGTGCAGTGCTGTAAAACAAATTTAAATTACTCATAACAGCAGGCTTTGATTTAAAAACTATATTCTTTTATAATGAGGAAATAATGAAACACAATTCATTAATACCCTTTTTTTCATAACAAATGATAAAAATATGAAGAGTATTCAAGAGGCTACTTTTATTATACAGAATATTTATCAAATTTTCAAAATTAAATCAAAATTATTATGCACAAACACATTTAGATTACATCATTAAAATTTCATCTAAAAATCTGCCTTCTTTAAATAGATACATTTGTGTAACTATTGTAGTAAAATATGCCAAATAGGAGTATCGTGCTTTTGGAATACTTTTTTAAAAAATAATTTATTAATCATTTTATAAAAGTTTTTACCAATTCAAAATTTCTTTATAATAATCGGTAACTTGAAATACATCTGTATCATGCATATATAAAACACATCAGCAATCAATGATAAAAAATAATTGATGAATTTCAAAAAGGCACTTGAAAAGTGAACAATTTTAAGTATCCTTTAAAATAATTTGGCAAGCAATACTTAAAAACATATTTTAAGGAAAAGCAGTATAATATTATTATAAAGAAAAAATATTAGAGAATCAAATACTTCTGGAATTTAATATACAAATATGCAACTCCAGAAAAGGAGTAAACAGAAAAAAAAATCGTAATCTGTCAAAAGCTGTACAAGTTACTTTTTCAATAAAACTTTTTTGGCAAATCGACATTTAAAAAAAATTCATAGTAAAAATTAAAAATTTCATTATATTTTTAAAATATTCTCTCATGTTAATAAATAACCAAAAAAGCAAAATATTGATTATTCTCGATTAGGGAACAAGATAATACATATTAATGAATAGAACACATTATTTAAAATCGTTAAATATAGAAACAATACCAAAATTCTTTATATTTTTATCACCAATATAGTCTAAATTCATATTTTATAAGACTAATATAATTAATCTTTTTAATCCACTGCAATTATGTTAGTAACTGCTTTTGTATAACTTCTACGTATCTTACAGAAGATAAAATTCAAAATTAAATTTTAAGTGTGAAGTATATTTCATAAGCAAATTTGCCAAGTAATAATTTAAATTATCTTAATAAATTAGAACATATAAAATCTTATGCCAATGTTCATATTAACAAAAGAAAAACAGGCTCAGTTTCTTAAAAACTCATTTACAGTCATTATCTAGATTTGGATATTATTTACATAAATATTTAAAGACTAAACAATTAGACAGCCTTTTTTTTTAGAAAAAAAAAATTGTATTCAATTAAAAGATGACAATATCATACATCAGGATTTAAGAATTATATAATAGTAAACCACATTTATAGTTATAATATGATAAGAAATAAAAAAACTGATGATAAAATAAAACTTCAAAATAAATTTGAACAAATTGTAATAATTAAAAATAACTGTTAATAAATAACTAGCTGAATATGAAACAAATTTTAGAAAATGTTTAATTTTCAAGTAATCTGACCTTAATTCTCAACAACTATATTTAAAAATACACAAAACATATTTTAAAATAAGAACAACACATTTTTCACCTATGTTCATGTATAAAAGTAAAGTGAAGAAAAATGCTAAAAGGGAGGGATTCATTGCACATTTTAATTATATATTGATTGATTAGAATTTTTCCTACACATTTAAAAATCAACTACAATGTTACTTGAAAATTTTAGATATTTTTAAAACAGTTGAAATGGTGTGTTTAAAAAGATAAGAATTTACATATCACTATGAAATATTTGGCTTATGCCCATCAAATTAAAAACATATGTATGAATTGAAATACAAAAATGAATTAACGAAATTTAGGAATTGTTAAGAACTTTTTAACTTATAAGACATAAATGAGAGAAATTCATAGTTCACATTAACTAGTCAAATTTTAAATATTTATAAATTATATTTGTCACAAGTTTTTCCTTTAAAATTTAAGATAATCAAAAACAAAAGTTACTAGTAAACATGGGATAAATTTAAGTTAAACCCTGAACTAGTCATGTGTAAAATAAACTGGAATCAAGATTTGGAGAGTTCTTTAATCTTTACATACTGATACAGAAACAGATAATAATTTAAAATACAAAAGTAAATAAAGAATAATTTCCAAATGCTTTCTTTAGTTTTTTTCTATTATCTTCAACTATCAGATAATAAATTAAATTTCAAGTACAGCAATTAATGCAGTAGAGCATAAATGTCAGTCTCATTAAAAAAACCCACAACACAATTGAAAGTTAAATCATAAGTAAAAATTATCAAAGGCATACGAATAACGACTTTTGATCCTTCTGATATAATGAGAAACCATAAAAAACTCGCATTTTATTTGAAAAATGCATCGTATCTAGGCGTATTCATTTAAACCGGAACATGTTTATTAGCTCTTTAAATCTTTACCGATTCAATTAGAATTATATTTTATGAGATCCTTAGAGCTGGGTAAAATTTTTAAATTTAACTGCATAATACAATTGTTTGAAGATAGTAATGATTTAATTTTTAAAGATATATCATTATATGTAAGGAATTATTCAAAAAATAAAATACTGATTACATACATTACAACACCACCATCTTATTTCCGATGATCCAAATGCGATATAGAAAATAAGTCGTTCTACAAAGAATATGCACAAAATTTATTTTTTCAACTGCCGAGCATATTAGCAAAATAAAAAATAGATTTCGCAGTATTTACATATCTTTCCTAGACATTAAATTTAGCCGAACAAACAAAATGACGCGTTTCTAGCATACAATGCCAGATTTCTAACCTTAAGATCACCCACCTTAATCCCTACTTTCGGTTTGTTTTATTATTACCTTTTCGACGTACTTTTTTCAGGTTTTTCTCAATTTGTGGCCAGAAAAAGTAAAATTTAAAAAAGGAAAATTAAAAAAATGGAAGGAAAGTGTAAGTAAGCTATGAATATTTAAATCACATTATGTATATTCAGTTTTTAAATAATTGCTTGTTTATATATTTTTAAAAATCGTATTCTAATTACGCTTCAGATATATTTTTGTTAACTACTTTCGAATGCAATTATTCAGAAATAAAATTATGATAATAACTTCGATGAAATACTTTACTTCAATTGCAAATAATCATTTATATATAATCAATATATATAATGTTTACTGATGTTTTAAATATATAATAGCATAAGATAAAATGCCTGGAATTTTACACAATTTCATCCATTTATTTATTTAATATTGCAGCCAACAATATTTAATTATAACGCTCGTCAACGAAATAAATAAAAAAATTAAGGGTTGATTTGGTTTTCATTTTCAAGAAAGAGCATGCGCAGATGATGCTTTTCAGATTTTTGATTCATGGCAATTCTATTTTTTTTATGTGTTCAAGAAGATAAAATTTATGTAACGAAACTAAAATTTAAAGAAATTACCAAGCAGATAAAAAAATTATCATTCCTTTATTTCATTTTAAATCTTTAGAATAGATGAAAAAGTGATAGTAAGGGTCTGGAAATAAGTGGTGGTTACAATTAGTAATTTCTCAGTCCATTACTTTTGAGGTTCGATGTGAGAGGAATCTTTTCTATTTCTACTTTATTTCACATCAACTATAAAGAAAGTTTAATTCAGATGGAATGTATGAAACTTTAGGAAACTTTCTGTGGAAATAATTTACTGTTTTTGCTAATCATTCAACTGTCGCTCTAGAGTCAAATACTTCAAAAGGAATTATCTTTACAAGAATAATTTATTTGCCTTCGTTAGAATGATAGAACTGATTATGGTGAGAGTTTACAAAAGTTTTAACGCAACATCATAAAATATATCTGTAATCACACTTAAACACCGATTCTAATTACTCAAAGACAAAAGGTCACATAAGATCTAAAGATGGATAATCCACGATTTTTTGAATAATAAGCAATTTTGCTATTGATATTTTTAAACATTTGTTCCATATAACAGCTATCTTTTAATTAAAAATTATTAATTCAGATTAATAATAAAATTTTTGAATTATAACCAATATTTAATGAATCGTTTTAAATAAATTGTGATTGACTTAATTATCTGTTTGAGCTTAATTTTTAAAACCGTTTATTTAATTTATTTATTGGAGTAAAGTATTTTTTGAAAAAAAAAAAAAAAAGAAAATTTAAAAAGCCCCATTTCTTTAAAATTTTCACTTTGGCTCTAATTTTATTAATAGATGGCGACTACATAATGGATACGAATAAAAGGTCACTACAGAGTCAGTTAAAAATTATATCTGTGGGATACTCATATTGTAAAGCGATAAGTCATAGATATTGGGAAGTCCAGAAATCACGGAAAGAATA
>JAPMOQ010011698.1:369716-390078 GCA_026543055.1 Argiope trifasciata
TGGAAGGAAAAAACAGCTACCGAAAAGAAGTAAAAGGGGTTAAAAAAAGAGTGGCACATTATTTTCTAGAATACCTACTGTTATATATATACATATATATAACAAAATAAGCCAAGCTTTGTTAATTTAGATTCATTTGTATTTTAGTTGTAGCTGCATTTGCGCTCACTAAATACAATGATTAATTTTTAAAATTTTAAATTTTAAACTTGTTTGAATCCGAAATAATTTTTAGTTTCGATTCCAATTTAAGTTTCATTTCCGTAATTAGTGTCGTTTTTGTTTCGTTTACATAATTTTATTAATTATATTAATTTAGATTTGTTTCATTAATAGTTTCTATTTCATTTACTTTTCATTTTGTGAACTTTTAGCGCTTAATTCCGAACTAAATTTTAATTTCGATTTCGACCTAATTAGTTTCGTTTAAATTTTTGTTGACGAGGAAATGGGTTTTAATTATTTTAATGTTTTTATGGTTGTGTATATATATAACAGTAGTTATTCTAGAAAATAATGTGCCACTCTTTTTTTATCCCCTTTTACTTCTTTTCTGTTGTTGCTTTTTCCTTCCAAGAATTAAGTATCGATTTTCTTCTGTCTGCCAATATAATCTTTTTTTAACCGACTAGCATGCTAGTACATAGTATTTAATGATTGCCTTACAGTATACGATTTGTGAAAAAATGAATTTGTGGAAGTATACCATTTTGGGCATGTACGTTCTTTTTATAAATATTATTAAAATTTATTATTTTAAACTTTGCTCGCATTCTTTATGAAGAGAAGTATTATTTTATTGTGTTATTTGAAGTGTTATTTAAGTCACTCCTTTCTTTTCGTGTCTCGTCTGCATGGGTGATTTTATTTTTTGAGATTCTATCCGTTATTTATCATGTTTACATACATATCATACTTCATATATAGATGATTAGTCGATGAGATCCTTTATATGTCCCTGCTGTGTGGAACATATAGATGCACTTTTATTGAGCATTTTTCATACAGCATAAAAGTGCGGTAAAGATATTTAAAATACTGGATTTCTTTAAATGACAATCATTTAATATATAGAATATCTACTTCCATTGTGACCCAATAATTGATTTTTGAAGCTATAAGACTATCCTTTCAAAATGGTTAGCCGATAAATTGAATTTGAAAAAGAAACATCGTTGTTTCTGAACTAAATCAGTCGTCTTCTATCACCAACTGTATCATAAAAATGAAAATTTCGAACGTTAGCAGAAACTTTGGAAAAGGAATTGAATTTTATAATAATCAATTTCAATTTAAAAACAAGAAAAAAAATGATAATTATCAGAAGAAAAAAAACACCACTGAGAATGAACATATTACTCTTTTGTTAGTAGACATGATTACCTGGTTATTATACATATTAGTAGTCATTACCTGAATGATATGAATTACTAAAAGATAAAGAAAATTTTTAAGGCTCGCAATAAAACAGTAAAACCTCATGATGCATTTTATTTTAATATCAACAACTAAAAATCAAACACAAAAATTATTTGATGTGATACTCAACAAGCAAGTAATAAAAAATACTGCATTAACATTATGTAAACATGTATAAAAGAGAATAAATACAAAATATTTGTATATTTTAATTCTTAAAATGGCTCTTTCTACTGTAACCCTTACATCGGATAGCTTGAAGTTAATAATTCTTTCAGTAATATTGAATGGAATGAAGTTATTTAAAAGCTTAGGACATTTCAATTCATATCATAATTTCTTGTGGTTCATGTTCAATTTGGAAACCTTTATTTAATCACAAGCTCATTCGGTTCTAATGAATCCATCAGATGACTTTTAATATAAAGCTGCTGGCACTGTTGTCATAGCATAAAATTTCCTGGAACACCATTGGTTTTAGTTCCCTATAGTTAATAAAGGAGCACACATTGAATGAATTCTTCAAAATAATCGTAGCATATCCCCGACTTCGAAGAAGACATACAATCTTCTACTCCAATTCTAACAACATAACCTCATTGCAAATGACAAAAAATTTTTTTCCTATTACTTAAGATAGTATCTTAACCGAGAGATGAAGATTAGTCGGCAAAAGTACAATGTCTTACTCACTTGTCACTTATTTTGCCAGAAGTAATGCAAATTATAATCCAAATTTGAATAATATTGTTTTATTCAATTTATAACATGATTTCCATCACATTCATTTCATGGAAGATCGTCCAGAAATTGTCGGTAGAATTACATATCTTATTCACCTTGAGGGATATATTGCGAAAAGTAATGCAAATTATATGCTTGATGAGCGACATTTCGATCAAACGACTGAAAAATGTGTATTTCTTCTACAACATTTACTGCCTTGTGTTCACATAACCGACCGATTAAAAATTGCCCGAAAAATCCTGCATCTTATTACATCACCAGTAAATTATTTTGCAAATATAGTTAAACAACTTTAACCTTCATTTGGATCTTTCGACTATTTACAACATGTTAACTTTAAGATGGTTTTCATTTCGTAATAGTCGAAAATGGGCAGTTTTTGATAACCATTCTGAAGTAGTGAAAACATGTTAACGATACTCTCAATATATTGTCGACGGGGAGAGGAAAGCAAGCGGGTACAAACAGGGTGCAATTGCTCTTTCTCATACCCCTTGATAAAGCCGCCTCTGTGAGCACAAGCAACAAACAATAGCTCACAGCCCACAAGTAGTAATCGGTAAAAATTGCTACCACAGCACACAAAGTGGTCAGACAGAACATAGCAGGATCAGGATCTACTGTAAAGATTCGTCTCCCTTACCCTGAGGCCCCTATTGACCACTGTAAGGTTCCCTGGTTCCCACGCTCATTATTAATATTTTCGGCCAGCTGTGCAGTCCACTGTGTAATACTCCCATATTGTTAAGTGCCCCCAAACTACCAGATGTGGAGAATTCTAACTTACGTTTATCTTGCCAATTAGTTGAGGGCAAATAATGAAACCCATGTTCATTTTCCGTCGTTCCTTGGAAGTAAACCGTATCTTCAGAGGGAAAGAGTGTTAAACCCTTTAGATGTGGACATTTATTTTTTCAATGTGAAGGTCAGCTACGAGGATGAATCCTTAACGGCCATTGAGGTTGTTTCTAAACGGTTCTTGTGTAACAGGGAGCTCAAATGCATCAATGTGAAAATGAGAGGTGGAGTTTTGACAGAAAATAAGATGCGAAAAGATTGAAAAAAAAAAAAAAAAAAAAAGACGGGAAGAGTAGTTTTGAGGGAAGTCAGAGAAGCTTCGTGTGATTCCTGCTTTTGAGTAAAGACCAGCCGATGGAATTGGATGGATCCCTAAACGTACATTTGCAGTAGTCTGATGTGCTAACATGTTAATCCATGTGTCATGTTAGCACATGACAGTACATGTCATGTACTTTTGCGCAAGATATTTAAACCTCATCCGCAACGCTTTAGCAGATGAGTCTGTCATTGATGTTCTCCGCCAGGTATGAAGCAGACTTTTTGTTTTCATTTGAAGCTATAACTCTCAGCAATTTTCTTTCCTATTATTACATGTTAAAAGATAAAATGCTGGGTACTTTAATGTGAAATTCAAGAGTGATTGTCGTGTAAAATGTTTGTTTTTTTTTCCGAAAATCCTGAGTTACGTTATTAGAATTGGAATAGAAGGTTGTATGTCTTCTTCGAAGTCGGGAATATGCTACGATTATTTTGAAGAATTCATTCAATGTGTGCCCATTTATTAACTATAGGTAACGGAAACCAATGATCTTCCAGAACTTTTTACACTGTGACAGCATATCTGATTAGCAGCTTTATATTTAAAGTCATCTGATGGATTCATTAGAACCGAATGAGGTTGTGATGAAATAAAGGTTTCCAAACTGAACAAGAATCACAAAAAATTATGATATAAATTGAAATATAATTTTTTAAAGAACTGTATTCGATAAAATATTACTGAAAAAAATTGATAACTTCAAGCTATCCAATGTAAGGGTTACAGTAGAAAGAGCTATTTCAAGAATTAAAATGTAGAAATATTTTGTATGTAATCTCCTTTATTGCATGTTTATATAATGTTAATGCAGTATTTTTTATTACCTGCACGTTGTGTAATTTTCAGAGACAATTAATTCACAATAATTTTATTAGTAAAAAATGTTATCTTATTTAAGAACAATAAATATTTAAAAGGAAGTATATTCATAAAATTCAACATTCAATAGCATTCAAATAATATATATAAAAAGAACATATATGATTTTTCAAAAACACTGCCATAGCCATTTGTGAAAATGCATGATTTGAACAAAAAAATCTACTGGAAAGAAAAGAATAAAATGTATCAAACTAATTAAAAAGTGATTAATTATGCAAAACAATAATTACATTGGAAATACTATTTAAAATTTAATATAAGAAAAATTACATTACAATGAAAATTTGGAGAGTTTAATTCAAAATGTTATTTCTTTTTTTTTAAATCAAAATTTTTTATAATTACTCCACTAGCATAACATTTACTTCAGCGCTTTCAACAACGTCATCAGCAGACATCCCGACATGCGTGAGCGGTTGGAAATAGGACACAATCAGTTTGTTTGGTACATGACATGTGACTGTGAACTGATTCCATTCAGCAATCGTTCGAACTGCACATAAAAGATGCACTTCGCAGGACTGGCACAACTACTGTCTTACCGTCAGGAGAAAAACCCCTAATAACCCTAAAAGTAGCGGTCAGTCAGCTTGAAAACGGGATATTCTATTACATTTTGGGGGTGAAGGAAAAGGCAGTATTTCTTTTAGCTCCAAAAGAACCAGTCAGAAGTATCGTTATAATTAGAAGAATCGCAGTTAGAAGTCTCATTTTGCTTTGTACTTTAGTCCATGCTCATATTTTTATATTTTTCACATCAATTCCATCTCTTGTTTTGCTATAGCAATCTTTGATCCCTGCTGTGAAGGATAATCTGTCATTTGTTTTAATTATATTGTAGATTTGCTTTATATAATGATTACATTTAAAAGGGGCATTCTCAAGCGCGCGCTATAATTCAGAATGTTACGGTATTTTTCGAACAGGAGAAAAGTGCAAACTCGCTAAAAATACCGATTTCAAATGTAATCAAGAGGACTGCAGAAGCGACAGGAATGTCAGCTTCAACAGTTAAAAAAATTAAACGGCAAGTGAAATCGCTTAATGACAGTGAAGCAAGTATCTTATCGACTCCCGGTAAAAATAGAAAAAGACCAACGTTTCAAAACTGCGATATTGATGATTTCGATAAATGTATCATAAGACGAATTATACAGGATTTTTATATAAAAGAAAAGTGTGTTCTATCTATTGGAAAATTACTTCCAGTCTTAACGAAAAAAATTAATTTTCAATGAAAAAGAGAGACGCTGAGGAGAATTCTGCATTCGATGAATTTTCGATGGAAAAAATGTATAAGCTCTCGTATACATTTGATTCGATCGCAGGATATTGTGTTATCTCGTATACATATGATCGAAAGGCAGGATATTGTGTTTTGGAGATGCAGATATTTGAGAGCTATATAAAAAATTCAGAGGAGCAGCGTTCTTTAGTCTACATCGATGAAACTTGGATAGACGGAAATTTGACATATAGAAAATGCTGGCGAGATGCTTTCACTGAAGGTGTTCGTACAAATATCAGCTCTAAAAATCGTCTCATTGTAGTACATGCTGGTACAGAGGAGGGATTTATTGATGGAGCTGAGCTTGTTAGAAGGCTTCATCAAGTAGTGGAGACTACCATGGACAAATGAGTGGCGATATGTTTGAAAAGTGGATAATAGATAAACTTTTGCCTTGTTTGGAACCTAATAATGTAATATGCATGGAATCCTAACAAAATATTCAACCAAAGGAGCGATGCTGGAATGATTGGAAAAAAAGAAAATTTCCCATGAGTCCGCCATGCAAAAGCGGAATTATTTGAAATAATTTCAAAGCATGCACCAAAATCCCCAACCTTTAAGGTGGACAAAATGTTATCAGAAGCAGGGCACGAAATCCTATAGAATACATAAGGTCAACAGTAAACCGTTTCATTCGCGAAAAAAACATAACTGGTGATTTATGTTTGAGCTATCTCCAATTGTAACAAAACAAAAACAAAAACAAAATGCTTTTTCACAAATAACGCAGAATGAATGGAAGAAAAAGTGTGAACACATAAAATATAAAGAAAACAGTTATTGGAAAAACGATGGACTAATGGAAGAAATTGTAGATGAATTAATTATAAATGTGTCGCAAAGCGATTCAGATTCTTCCTCAGGTAAAGAAACTTCAAGTAATTCGGATCTTGATATATTATTAAGGATAGTTATTCATGCTTTATATTAGTTAAAAAAAAAAACGGAATTTTGTTTCTGTATCAACACAAAAACATTGAAGTCACTCCTCATTACAAAATGCATATGGGAGTCTGCTATGATGTTAAACTGAGCAATAATGACTTCAAAAAAGACAAATGATTGCTATTTAATTTTGAAAATATAATAAATATCTGACGGTGTTAATTTGTTTGATCAACTAAGTTATATCAGGATTTTTGATTAAAATTATTTCACTTACATATTCAGTTAGTATTAGATGCCAGCTAAATAATTTTTTGTAATGTTTTAATTTTTTAAAATTCTTTGGAAACATCTATTATTTAATAATTAGTAGTTATTACGTTATAAGTAATATATTTGTAAGAAGTGCTATGGAGGATTGGATAACCAATTTTGGGGTGTATGAGTTATTCCGAAGATTTCAATGCATACTTCGTTATTTCTCAAAAGAATATGAAAGGAATAAATATCTTAAATTTTACCTTTTTTTTGTTTCAAATTAACTATTTCTTTTTCTGATTCTAAGTTTATTATCTAAAACTATAGTTTTCACCTTATTCAAAACTAATAAATTTCAGCGTAAAACGGGGATGGGGTTAGTCTTAAATCTCAAGCTTTCCACTCTTAAAAATCTATGAATTTTCAAGAAAATACCAAAATATTTTATTATTATCCAATGGTTTTTATTTAATTGACAGCAGCCATAGGTCCTTAAAAAATCAATACAAAAGCAATTGAATAAATATCGCTAAAGGCTTTCTTATGCAAGACATTATTTAAAAGCTTAAATAATAAGAAATTTCTAAGTTTATCTACAATTTACTTTTATTCGTCACATAAATACATATGTATAAACACAGGCGAAAAGAATTTCTCGAAAGAAGTCTGCTTTAATGCTCCTTCCCTTCCTACTTAGACTCGTCTACTTATGGCAAACAGGTTCAAGGTTTTTTTTCGTGATGGTAGGACAGTATTCACCGTAGAAGCTTTAAAGCTCTAAATCTTACAGTCACTCTTTTCACGATTCAATACGCGACTGTCTTTAGCTTATACTACCAAAGAAATACAGTTCCTGGAGCAGGACTGAGAGTGTTCTGTAACAATCAAACATATCACGGTTCTATTGGCTCTACCGCCAAAATTCTGAAGATTCCAGTTTTATCTATTTTGTCGCCAACCCTTGAGATCGCTAATTCGCATGCAATAGAGCTGATCATAAAACGGTCTTTCTAGTGACTGAACTATCCATGTTGGGAAGCAACATTACATTCTAACAATATACACTGAGTGGCCAAATTATAATGACAACTTGACAGTTTTATGCAAAATGAGCTATTTCGACACAGTGGTGCCGCTAGAGGGTGAGATAGCTACAATAAGGGAATAGAAAGCAAGTTAACCATCAAGTGCACTGTGTTACGCGCGGAAATATGGGCAAAAAATGTGACTTAACTGAGTTTGAACGTGGGATAATTGTAGACGTTTGAAGCGTCGGAATCATCAACAAAACGGCTGCTTTTATGAAGTGTTTGAGAGTATCAGTTGTAACGTGCAATTTTCAGAGGGACAACCATGCAGAAAACCGGGTCTCAATGCCAGGCTTGTGGGAGTCACAGGCTACTGAATGCTCGATCTGAAAAGAGACTCATCAGAGTTGTCCATTCCAACAAAAGAGCAACAGTACGTGAAATTGTGGGAAATCTTGAAGGAGTAACTGTGAACGAACTGTGAGGCCGTACATTACACCGTATCGCCTATGGGAGCAGACGACCTGTTTGAAAGCTTCTTGTACAAGAGCAGACGAGTCCAATTTGCAAAGCTGTATAATGATTGGACAGTAGATGACTGGAAAAGGATCATATGGCTTGATGAATCTCGTTTTTAATCACACCATGTAGATGGCAGGGTTTGGATATGACGAAAACAACAGGAAAGCATGATCCCAATTGCATTGCTATAACATTTCAAGCTGGTGAAGGCAATATTATGGTTTGGGGGATGTTTTCTTGGCATTGCATGGTATCTTAAGATTACTATGCAAAAACGTTTGAATGTCCAAGGGTATTTAAGTGTTTTCGCAGATCAAATACATCCTGCTGTTAATGGTGTACCCTACCGGATGCATTCAGCAAGATAATGCTCCTTGTCATGCAACTGGTATTGCCATCAGATAGTTCGAAGAACATGATGCGGACATTTTCTGCCTACACTGGCCCTCACAATCATTTAATCTTAATCCAATTGAGAATTTGTGTGGTGAGATCGAACTGGGCACCAGACAGCTTGATTAAGTTCCATCCAACCTGAAGGAATTGGAAATAGCAGTTCATCGGATATGGGATGAAATTCCTGCTACCACCTATTAACATCTCATAGAATCTATACCAAGAAGAATGCGAGCAGTATTACAGACTAAAGGTGGTCCAACACTGTATTGAGGGGATGGTCATAATAATTTGGCCAGTCAGTGTATACCTATTGATATTTATTACTAATAGATGTCTATTTCAGTTTTTTAATTCTTTCCATACAGCTTTCATGTGATATAAAGTTTTTCTATAGTCAAGAGATTCACTGCAATATAGTTTCCAATTTTTTTTTCAATAAATTCTCCAGTTTAAATAGCTAAATAATTAATTATTAAAACTGAATCGTTTAATTTAAATTCATTATAACAAAAAAAATTTTATTTACAAAGCTAGAGTTCAAAAATGGCTTTTGCTCCATAAAATTTGCATAAATATAAGATTAGTGAATTAGTATCATACTGTCAAAAGAATCAAATAAGTATAATTACTTATCGCTTTACTTTTCTAATATATGAAATTAGTACTTATAAACATTATATACTTAAAAACATGATCCATGAAATCATACTTTTTTTTTTTCAAATGATTTTCATTTTCAATCAGTTGCAATTAAAAAAAAAAGAAATTCGATTCAATTGGAAAAAAAGAAGAAAAAAATCAGTACTTTTATGTTAAACTGGATCTTCTTAAAATTGCTAATTTTAAGAAGGATTGTTTTACTTGGATTAGTAAAAGTTTGTGATTGTTTTTAAAATAATTAAAATCTAATTTTTCAAAATCTCGAATTCAATTTTTAAAGATAAATCTTTAAAAACAATACAGCATTTGCAATTCAACTTGCATTGCTGCTATGTAAAATATAATGGAAGGATGTTATTTTATACATTTTTTAAATTTAAAATAAAAGGATGGAATTAAAATTGTCATTCCAATAGAGTGTACTTCTATTTTGCTTGAAATCTTTGTGTTATGAAATGTGAATATAGTTGGTTCTGAAATAATATATATCTATACAAACAAACATCTCCACACATAAAATATTTTGCTATCTTCTATGGATTTCTACATAATGATTCAATAAAAATTTATATTAAAGCTATGCATTACAGTTATTTTTATTTGGATCATTATTTGTTGACTGCAATTAAAATTATGAGAAATATGAATAGTTCCTCAAGTATAATATATTATTGTAATATGCTTATTATTATTCTCTCTTTATATTCATGTTTGCATCTATTTTATGCAATTTTTGTTATTGATGGTATTCTGTTTTTATTGAAAATGTGTGAACTTTAATATGTAATCTTAATTATATAAGATGAATAAAATATTCTTTGATTCAATTTCAAATGCAACTTTGAAATGAGTTTAAATTAAGTTTTAGTACCTCTATTCTAAGAAATTATCCTGCTTTATTTAACTATACTCTTTAAATTTTTTACTTGAATGTATAGGTTTTAACTCTGTGAAGACTGTTCAATAGTTAACAATTATCTTTTAAAAAATTATTATCAATAAAATCTTAATTGTAGCATAGTTACATTATAACGAAATTTAAAATACCTTTTGATTCAATTTTACTACACACTAGCTATTTTTTATGATCAGTTGGTTCTCCAAGATTAGGTGTCCTTAAACATTCAATTAAAATTTTTATATAACTTTATCTTGATAGATTCTTCAATGAAGTCTTTTTAAATTTCAAATTTGATAAACATGTGACATGCATTATTTTAAAGGTACCTTATTTGCACCTTTCTTGTCATGTACAAAAAAGCATTTTCATACTATTCTCCATTTCATATTAAATGAGAACAGTAATTTTAAAAACAGGAGTGTTTAATTTCTAATACATAAACATTGCTGGTGAAATAGAATACTTTTGTTTTAAATAAAAGAAGAGAAAGTAGAATTATTCAATTTCGTGAGTACAATTTATATATTTCATAAATTGAGTTATGGCTCAGATCATCCAATAAAAATTTCCCTGATTCAATACATTAAAATAAAAAAGCAATTTTCAAGCAATAAAAATGATAATATAATGTTATGCATCCAGTTATATTATATTGAATAGTGATAATATTTTAAAAATTAATTACTTTAAATTAATTTCATTATTTTTATCAGGAAAGATAAATTTTTGTTGTAACATAACACATTTCAAAAAGTATATTAAATACATGCTTTAGATAGAAATCTATATATTATAGGAATATGTCAGAGTTTATGATTTCATTATTAATAATGGAGTAGAGGCAGGATGAAATACTAAGTATCAAGAAAGAAAATTATTTGTTTCACTTCAAGAAAGAAATATATTGTTATAAAATATATTTAAAATGTTTAATAAAAAAAAGAAAAATGATATTGAAATAACAAATACATTTATCCTTAATAGTAATACAGATTATAAAAATTGCAGCAATCTGATTTCATTTAAATCTGATTATAGATGTATGATTAAGCTTATTCTTTTCCACAGCAGCAGAAAATTTGAGCCATAATCAGAGCAGATTATAGTCATATCTTTATTTAATTAACTGATCAATTTAGAATCATATTTCAATACATTTTTAATTTAATCAATTAGGAATTCATTTGAGATTTTTATTCAATATATATATATATATGTGTGTGTGTGTGTGTGTGTATTTTATATAACTTTACTTGAGCAAATGTTTGTTTTTTATAAATATTGGAATAATTAAGTGAATGTCATGAAGCAGAAAAGAATTTGACCAATAAAACTTGATAAAGTATTAATATTATCCTAAGATTTTAAATTCAGTGAAATTTGCACTTTTTTACAATTTATATAACAAATAGTCTAATAATATCTTTTTAATAAAACTGCTGTCCTCAGTGCTTTAGGCAGCTACTTACTAATCTGGATGATGCAATTGCTCCTCAGACAAGCAGAAGAATGCCTCTGCTGTTGCTATCCTTTCTTGGTGTTTCAACCAGCACTCTGTGAGATTTAATTTAACTATTTCTTGAAAATCCCTTTTATAATTCAAAATTATTGCCGATCATCACATCTATATTTTTACAAACTAATTAGTTGAATCATGGTTTAAAATAGTTAAAAAACTTAACTTTAATATTAGCCTATTATTTATTAATAGTTAATTAATAATTAAAGTTATTTTAATTGGGTTAAATTCTTAATCAAAGCATTTTATTATTTACATTACTGTTATTTATAATAATAATAATAAATAGATTTACATACATCATCAAAAATTGAAAAAAATAATAATAACAGTATAAATGTAATATTATCATATGCTTGAACATGCTAAATGCAAATTCTTGTATCCTGAGGATCATAAAGGATACCCACAGTTTTGAATCATTCCAGATAAAAAATATATATTTCCTTTTGGTTTAAGGTCCTGTGAAGAAGCATACAAAGAAGCAAAAAAATGTTTTAACAAAAATACCATCATTATATATTTAATGTAGAAAAAAAATTATGCTTTTATATTTTTTTGTGTCAATAAATAAAATGACAAAAAAATTATCAATAGCTCCTTGGTCCTATTTACCATATTGATTAAAAATATTTTTTAAAAAATTCCACTTAGACTGTTCAAGCCATAAATATCATTATTGTAGATAATTTTAAACACAGAAATTTGCTGTCTTAAGTAACTGTAACTCTTTCCAATTGGTTTCATAAGATTTTTTAAATATAATAAAATATAAATTTGCTATAGGATTTCTTTTTAGTTACATTCCATAAAGGAGGATCATTTAGAAACACTGTCTGTTTTGAGCATTCGATTTATAAGAAAAGTTTCAGAGATAATTACATAAATTGCTCATAACAACAAAAATTATGAATACCTTAAGTTCATTAACATTTTTATTTACAATCTAAAAAATTTAAAAGGATGGATTTTTTTTAGAATATACATAAAATAAATCTTATAAATGCATATCAAGAAAATTTTTTAATGATAATTTAATATAGGTATTAATTAAAAATAAAATCAAAATAATATGTAAAAGATAATTTACATAGGTAAAATTTAAAACATTTATTAAATTTTAAAATATCTAATCAAAATATCATGTAAAATTGAAATAACTTATTTTGAAAAATAATAATAGTAATAATAATACTCACAGAATATGTTAGTTTGTCCCACACATAAACAAATACTGCATATTTTAAACACTCAGCCTGCTTTCTGCACTTTGTTACATTTTTCAAGAACAGAAATAAAGAGAAGTTGCAAAGTATTTAATAAACCAATATGAAGGCACCTTCAGGATATGTATTTTGATATAAATGAATCAAATATGAATTAATATTTGATGAATATTAGAATATGAAAGATAGATTTATTTTGTTAAAATCTATTATTGTATTTTAGCCAAAAGTCACTTCACACAAATATTACAGTCTTGAGCAAATAAGCCTTTAAACTATAGAAAAAATTTCTTAATATATAGATTTTTTTCATACTTCAGCCAACCACAGATCTACATTGATGGTAAAAAATAAACTGTCTTTTTATTAGTAAAAAATACTTCCTGCAAAATGTGAAAAATGAATCAAGGATAAAACTTTTAATCACATTGAAGAATATCATAAAAAAACTTTTTTTTTAATGTGTAAGAGCATGATTCAATGGCAGGCTATAGATTATTATTTCCTTACAGCTCATTTCAGCTGAAAATAAGAAAATATCAATATTTATTCATTAAAATTTTTATTTGTGCAATTAAAATTTTTTAATCAGAAAAATATTAGAAATATAGTTTCTTGGCAAAAAAAAAAAGTTATAGACATCATATCATGGCATTTATTACAGTTTTCTTTACTACCTAATTAAAGAGAACTATGTAAAAATTGAAAAAATATTTTATTTAGCAATTATAAAACATCAAATTCATATTACCTATAAAAATATACAATAGACAGTTCTGTGGTGCAACAACTGTTTATGAAACAATAATAGAAAAAAGTACTTTTTATTTCAAGAAAAGAAAAAAAAACTAATTTAGGTTTTAGGACTAAGACAAAAATGATTAAGAAAAAGTAACTTATTAAATTCATCACTTTTGTTTTAATAATAAAATTAAATCTTTGTTTTAGGTCCATTTCCAATAAAATTTCTCGATAATGAGAAAGTTAAATGCAAAAAGTAATGGCTTTTATGTTCAAATAGGTACACTCAATTTGAATATTGACAGAACAATATGTATATACATAGAACTGTTTAAAAAAATGAATTCAAACAACAATCTTACTTTAGACAATTTAAATGAACAGCTGTAAAAGCAACATTCAACTCAATAGTAAAGTTAACAGCATAAACTTATGCTATAGAGAAATCAACAGTTACTTTAAAATATAAATATAACATGATATAAGGAATAATATTCAATTATTCCTGGCATCATTGAAATCCACGAGATATTAACAAAAATCAAACATTTGTTTATTTTTAGGTTGATGTTTGGACCATTAATTTTTAATAAAATAAAATATTTTAAAATGCTAAAAACAATGAAAAATGATAACTTTCATGGTAAAGAAAGATATTAGATTTTTCTTCTTATTTATCAGCATTTTACCTGAAGAAAAGAGAAAAAAATGAAAATGTTGAATAATATTTATATTAGAAAAATTTCACAGCCAATAAACAAAAATAACTTTTTATTTGGCATCATCAAGGGATTTCTGTTTCAATTTGTTTAAAATATTTCTCAAATCCGTTTTTGATTCATGTAAATGAACAGAAATTTTTGAATCCGATTTACATTTGCTAATGAAATAAACACCATCTGGCGGTACAGATTTCAAACTATTAATCATCTCTGGATTTTCAAATATTTCTTCAATATTTATTCCTATAACTCTTAGAGTTTCTTTCACTTTACAAAAGGCTTCATAATTGTGTTTCATCTTCTCATCACATTTAACTAAATCTTTAAAATTTATCTCTGCACTATCTGCATTATTTGAGTTATTGACAATAAAATCAATTGCTTTTTCAGTTTCTTCTTTTTTGCTCTTAATTTTATCACGCTTATTTTTTTTACTTTCTGAATTACCAGTTTTAATTATTGATAAACTGGTATCTTTATGAAGTTTCTTTTTTACAGGCCTTTTGTCAACTGAAATGCAATTTAATTTTTCCACTTCATCATTTATGGATATGTTACTATTGCAAACAATTTGAGATTCTAAATTATTTTTCTTTCTAGAATGATTTTGCTTGACTTTTTTAGAATTTTTAAATCTAATCGTTTCCTTCTTCTCTAGACTATGTTTATTATTTACTTTTGAATTTTTGAGGAGATGGTTCTTTGGTTCCTGAACTTCATTAGAATGTGAAGTATTGACCATTGATTTAGCAATTAGAACATCTGACTGTTCTTCATTAGAATTGATTTTGGATTTCAGTATTATCTCTGCGTCCTTTTTTAAACACAAATCTTCATTTTCGATATTCAAATTATGAGAACCACTTTGAGTGATATTTAACTGGATTTCATCTTTAACAACTTTTAATTTCTTTTTTGAATTAGTCGGCAATTGCATAATATTTTTCTTTTTTAAAGTACTGACTTTTTTGGAAACACCAGTCACTTGTAAGCTTTCTTGAACATTATTATTAGCTTGAGGCACATTAAGTGAAATAGCATTGGGTTTTTTAGAAAGATCCTTTTCTGTTTCTTTGATTTCATTTAAAATACTCAACTCAATATGAGAAATACTATTCAGAGAATTGGAATTTTTTATACCATGATCATCTGACTGAGTGAATGCATTAATGGATTTAGAACAGTTATTCCAATTTAAAGAAATAGTTTCTTCAGTATCAGAAGAACTTTTTTGTTCAGTAGAAATATCTTTTGAGATAGATGTTTTAATTAATGAAGTTTCAACAGAATTGATACTGTTTTTAGCATTATTTTTAGAAGTTTGTACTGAATCGGATTTTAAAATATTCTTAGTAGCTGCCACGCTTTTATTTTCATTGTTCTTTTTCCCACATATTTTCCTAGATTTTACATTTGATAGAGTTACAGTAGTTTTATCCTTTATTAACAACTCTGTAGTTTCCTTTGCAAATTTCTTATTTTGAGACGGTGAATTTTTTGATGAATCAGTTGATGCAGAACTGATGTTGTCTTTGTCACTATTTTTAGAGGCTGGTTCTATATTGGATATTAAATCAGTCTTGGCTACTACTTGACTTTTATTTTCACTGCCTTTTTTTCTATATATCCGCTCTGAATTTGCAGCTGTTTGAGTTTCAATACTTGTATCTTTGATTAAAAGCTCTTCTGTAGCCTTAGCTAACTCATTTTGACATGGTGAATTTTTTGAAGAATCAAATGATGAAGTCTCAGAAGAAATGATATTGTTTATTTCATTAATTTTAGAAGCTTCTTTAGAATCAACTATTAAGTTCTTCTTAGCTGATATCTGAACTTTATTTTGAGAGCTTTTTTTCCCACAGATTTTCTTAGATTTTATATTTAAGGTAGTTACTATAGGTGTATCTTTGATTAATGATTCTTCAGTATCCTTAACAAATTCCTTACTTTGTGATTGTAAATTTTTTGAAGAATCAATTGGAGAAGTCTGCAGAGTGAAATTGCCCATTTCATTATTTTTAGGAGACTCTGATTCAGGTATCAAATTATTCTTAGTTGATCTCTTGCTCTCACTATCATTACTTTTTTTCCTACATATTTTCTTTGAATTTACATCTAACTGAATTAAAGTATCTGTACTATTTATTTCTGACTCTTCAGTACCCTTCGAAAACTTCCTGTTTTGAGAGGTTAAATTTCTTAATGAATCAACAGATGAAATTTCAAATGATGCAATACTCATCTTATCATTGTTTTTAGGTTGTTCTAAATCAGATATTAAACTATTCTTTGGAGATACCCTATCTTTTTCCTTCAACATTTTTTTAACATTTATTTGATTTAAAACATGTGGCTCTTTTATTGAGAACTCATTAGTTTCTTTAACAAACTCCTTATTTTGAGAAGAAGATATTTTAGATAAAGAGTTGATGGAAGTAGTAAAGTCAATATCATTATTTTTAGAAGTTGGTTCTTGGTCAGATAATGAGCTATTCTCAGTTGTCCTCATTTTTTTATTTTCATTGCCTCTTTTCCTATTCATTCTCTTTGAATCCCTGTTTATTGTAGTTAAAGATTTTATATCTTTTGTTAACAGTTTTTCTGTTTCTTTAACACACTCCTTAATTTCAGAGTTCTTTGTAGATTCTAATTGTTCATCAGAAATCCTCTGAAGATCAATATTTATAGTAATATCAGAATTAATTTCTTGACTAGGTAAGTTTTTCTTTTTGATTTTAGAAGCTGCTAAATCCACTTTTATTTTCTCATGTAAATTTATATTACTTTTAATAGTTTTCTTTAACTTTAGTTTTGAATCAGATTTAACAATATCATTTGCAGTTATTTGTTCCTGACTTGGAGAAGTGCTTACAACAGTTCCAGGTAATTGTACTGTGTTTTCAACTCTCAGTTCCGAAGAATCTGTATCTCTAATACTCAGTTCTGTAACTTTCTTGCTTGAACAGTATTCAGTACTTTTTTTACTCTCATTTAGCTCACTTACTCCACTTTCGGGATTATCTGAACTTTTCTCGACTGCCTTGGAAGTACAAACTTTTTTACATTTTTTATCTTTATAGCTTCTTTTCCTTTTTCCTTTAATAACCAAAGATGGATGTAATTCAACAACAGTTGAGTTTTCTTCAGTAATTTTGTTACTATCAACTAATGGTCTTTCAAATTCTGATTGGACCATTACTGTAGGTGATGTTTTACATTCGGAATTATTTATATTCTCTTCGAATGTTTTATCATTGCATGAATTAGTTTTCTGGTCATCATCCATTTCTACAAAATTAGAATTTGAGCATCTATCTTTGCCAGGTGGGGTTTTTAATTTTTTCATCTGTTTAGAAACAGATTTATGAATAGGTATGCAAATTTCATCATAATTTTCACATTCTGCTGAGATAGCCACAGAATTACTTGTTTTATCACTTTCCTTTTTATCTACAGCTCCTCTAGCCCTTAAATTATAAGAGCATGTTGGTACAAGTGAATGTTTCTCAGGAGTGATGTTTCGTTTATCAGAATTTTCATAAACATTTTCGTTCTTCTTAAAAGGAGATTTTATATTTATGGGACTAGACAGTTTCTTCTCAAAAGATAGTTTACTGTGGTCTGGAGACTTCTGCAATGATTCAAGAAAATCTTGCCTATCAATAAGAACCATTAACTTCTTTTTACTAATTGCATTATCCAACTTCCTGGATTTTTCCAAATTTTTTCCTTCGTCTTCTTCAGATTCCACACTTCTAGATGATTCTCTCACTTCTTTTGCCAATTCTTTCTCACAATTTGATGACAGAGTTTTGCTCTTCATAATCCAACAATCTAAAGACTTTTGTTTGAGTAAATTTTCTGGTGTACTGTTAGATAAGTTAACAGACTCTTTCGAATCTGTACTTGATTTACCAGCAGAATCTTTAGATGTGGTAATAATGCCGGCATATTTTAAATGTAATTTGGTTAGGTTTTCTAGCTGCGATTTTGACAGTTTAAAAATTATTCTTTCGTATAAGTTTAGTTGCTGAGACTCTGACAGCTTTTCAATTATAATTCGTTCGATTAAATTTTCTAGCTGCGATTCTGATAGTTCTTTAAAAATTATTCGTTCGATTAAGTTTTGTCGCTGCGATTCTGATAGTTCTTTAAAAATTATTCGTTCGATTAAGTTTTGTCGCTGAGATTCTGACAGTTGTAATAATTTTTCCCACAAATCCATCTTGGAAAAAGAATAAACAGAATTACATTAAACCACACTGTAAGCTCTTTTCCCCACTAGAAATCCAAATCTGAAACTGTAAACAAAAGAAGTTCAAGGAACATTGGTTTACATTCCGTAAAATGAAATGATCCTGAAACTCAAATTGATTACAATAATAAATTGCTTATCCGACATAGAACTAGTCCGCTTGAACGAATCTTAATCCAATACGATTCGTTAATGAAAAATATTTACCGAAAAAAACGATCTTATACAGGGTCGGCCATCTAGGAGGTGAGGTGGGGGTAGGAGTTATATACAGAGGCTATGCTATTAAGTGGGCTACAGTATGTTTAAGGAAAACAATGTTCTGCGCAAAAATACCGATATGAAAAGAAGAGAGGAAGAAATTTAACTGGAACAATCGACGAGTTTGGAAATGTACAAAGTTAGCAAATATATTACAATCTAGTGCAAGCATGCAACATATAAAAATTAAGTAAGATTTACGGTTGATTGTCTCAGCAACTAGATTTGATTGTATTTAATGTTTTGATAATTCATACTATAAAATGCTTAATATTGTTAGATTTGATTAAGCCTAAGCTTCGGAACTATTACTCTGGGTATCAAAAAAGAAAATTCACGGAAAAGAGAAAAGAAACGCCAAATTTCAAGAAGTCACGAATAGATTTGTTTTCTTATTTACCAAGTAATTCTGGAAATGAAATGGCTTTGACTTCAGAAGCTACAATTCAAACATCAATTGGAGAAGAAAGTTCAGAAAAATTGCTTAATTTTGCAATGAAAATTTAAAAACTGAAATTCGTTGAAGAAACGCATGTTTATTAAATATGTTTGAATCAGAAAATAGAGTTGAAAACAACAATAACAAACATGGTCAAGTGAGGAAAAGATTTGAAAGTTGGTGACGTATCGCCTTTAGAATTTTGAATAGTTTCGCGCTGATATTTTTGAAGCAAAAAGAATTTCCTACTTTTTTTTTTTTTTGTTAATTACAAGTTCCATTTTCAACTGGTAGTTGACATAGGACATTAAAATCAGGCGAGGCCTGCCCATTTTTCTCCTTTTTTTTAAAGTAATTGTTTTATGAAAATCAGTAAAGCTGAGTCATTCAAAGATCATTTTATTGGAAGAAGATGATAATTTGAATTCTGTAAGCATTATACAATCCACAATGGCAGAAAATTTCTTCAAGTATGGGAAATCCACAAACGAACTGGTATTACTCGGATAGAATGACCCCTCAGGGGCTCACCCACTATAAGTGAGTACGGGTGTCCCAATCCCGAGGTACCCAGGAATCTTTACTCTCTTTATGTTTACTCTCCCCTCCGCCTTCTGCTTTTGGCTTTAACTCTTCTTTCCCTCTAGGGTAGGCAAGGGAGCTCTCCATGAGAAGCTGTCGCTGCTTTGCTTGCTTCCTGCTTCTCATACACAGCAAATACTCCCACGTGTTTGCCGTGCGTATTGACGCATTAGACCATAGAGCTGGAATACTGATAGAGGAAGTGCAACCCTACTTTCGTGTAGGACAAGATAAAAACACGTGACTATGGGACAGAATTTGTGTTAGCTGTAACCACATTCTCCGTTCCCCATTATATTTCAATGGCAGATTTTTTCCCGCTTTTAACTGTTGGAATTTAAAACTTATTTAAGCCATGGTTACCTACTGCTGTGCAATTGGATGCAAAGAAAAAGCTTCTAAGGATAGTCCTTTATCATTTCATAGGTATTTACAGTCACCATATTCTGTTTATATCCATTTTAAGTCAATTTAAAATTTCCTAACATCGATCACTCAGTGATTT
>JAPMOQ010011698.1:395078-449393 GCA_026543055.1 Argiope trifasciata
GCGATGACAATATCAGAGCGGGAAAGCAAAACTACGTGTTCGTAACATTGCTCCCCTCTTCAAAGACTGACGTCCCGGCAGTCCCAGTTCAATTCACCGGCTGATGTAAACAATCTTCATTCTGGAGTTGGGCGACTTCACAGATTCTGTGATGACATCCTTACTCAATTGTCGACAACTATAGATCCGTCCAAATCTTCACATTGATGTTGATCAAAGTCTTCTCCGTTTCGGGTTGTACATCCAGACCTGGTTTCGCTCTTTGAAATGCAAGATGTCCCATGGAGCCAGACATGGTATTGCAATGGAATTTACTAGGACGAATTCCCTCCAGGCTTGTCGGTTAGTCACTTTGAATTTCGTCCATCGAACTAACCGAGAATCAGGATGGTCCAATAGTATCTTCCAATGTCCACTTGAAAGCCAGGGTTTCGTATTCGTTGTCAAAGTTCTGATGGGAATACGTCCGCTTATTCCCTGCTCATTTTCGGCACGCGTGAACTCTCCACAGGATCGTTTATAAAGTACTCCTGGTTTTGCTGGAAGGATTCTTCTACGACGATGAAATTTGACCGGGCACACAGAAGATTCGATGGCTCCGTTTTGCGTGATATTCCATAGAAAATCCTCAGCAGGATTGGATTCTTGAGGAAAATCGTGGCCGAGACTACAAGGATCAGCGATTCCAGCTACGTAGTCTTCATCCGTAGAATCAGCGATTCCAGCTACGTAGTTTTCATCCGTAGAATCAGCGATTCCAGCTACGTAGTCTTCATCCGTAGCACTCTGTAAGGAGCTACTAAGAGGCTTGCAAAGAGGTTGTCCCGTCAACCTCTGAGACGAATTCATTCCGAACAGGGCCACATAAACTCCTGCATCCATAGGAATCGAGCACGGGTCATCACTACCAGACCCGTCAAAAGAGAGTTCATCTTCTTCCTCCACAAGCGCCTGAGCTTCCGATTCCACTTCAGGGGAATCCTTCGGAGAAGACTGTTTCAGCTCCGCAGTTACTTGATAATCTCCTTGTTCATGCCTCTCCGCATTGAACTCCAGTTCATCCTCAGAATTTCTTAGCTCCTTTTCGATGAGATCAGTCTTCATTTGATCTTCGGCCTTTTCTTCCTCCACTTGGCTCTCACCGCTACCTTTAGTTTCTTCTTTGCTATCTTGCACGTCTTCATTTTTATTACCTTTATCTTCTACAATTTCCTTCCATGACGAAATATCTTCCTTTAATTCACTCTTCATTTCTTTTTGTCCGGCTATTATTTCTTGCATCAATGCAAAAAGCTTTTCAAACTTGTCGTTTTCTGATTCGGCCATATTTTTCTTGGGATGTCGTCAGCACCATACACTGTTGACCACTATCCCACTTCTGACACCAAATTTGTTACGGATTTTTCTCTATTAATCCTCAAAAAAAATCCGTCGGGTTCTTTTTTTACCTTGTATATATATAGTGGTTGTGTATGGTGTTAGATGATGCACACAATGACAATGATCAATCCTTTAGTTGACGAACACAACACAGACGTTTATTTACAGGACGAGGACAGGACAGCACACAGACGACAAATATTCACAACAACTATGTACAGGATGACTATCTACAGCCGAGACGTACACACAGGACAGCACACTGCAGATAATAGTCCACAGGCAGAAATTCTGTAGTGACAATGTCCACAGAGCGGCTAGACAGGATTCAGCCGGAGAGGGAATCTTTATGGGATTCGCTTTGCATCTCCTGGGTCTCTCCAGAACAGGCTGAACTATTCCTTTGTCTCTTCTTGCTTCTACTGTCGACTTACTACTTCGCACAACGGGACTACTCCTTAGTTCGGGACAGCTCCGTTCCCGACGACGGCACAACGGGCTACGACACAGGCTTCGTAAATATATGCCACACAGAGATTAGCAGTTCTCCGTTCAGGACTCCACAGTTCAAGACCTCTCTCTCTTAGGTCTTCTCGATAAATTCCACAGCGTTACTTGTTCTCTTCGTTGAACACCAGGCCGTTCAGATTCGGCTTCTCTCCACTGCCGCACTTCGGCTTGACTCCACTGGATTCTTCCTCCTTTCCCTTTTCTCCGCTGCTTCGCTTCGACTTTATCCGTCTCGATTTCGCCCGATTGATTCACTCACTCTCTAGTTGGGAGGTGAGTTACAGCTCATTGGGGCCGCAGGCCCCACCATCTGTAAGTCTAGTAATTGTGACGCTTTGGGATGGATGAAAACTATACTTAATAATTCGAAAATACAACAAAATTGATGAAAAAGTAACTCAGCAATTGACGAAAAAGCCTGGTAAAGTGTGGAAAAGAGGAAGGGCGGAGTTGTCAGGAGAGAGGATTGAAGGAAGATCCAATCAGGAGGAAGATACCAGGAGCTAGTTGTCAGGACCAATCGGAGTGAAGCGTAGAGTTGGCAGGTGAAAAGCTCAAAAATTGGAGGAACTTTACTCAAGAAGTGCATTAATGAGGAGAAGTTTTCTTTCTTCTTTGGACTTGGCTAATTTAATTTTCTGAACGACCTGAAGAATTCCAGGAAATTCTCTAAGCAGATTCTTGATTTCTCTAAGGGATTCTAAAAGATCTTGCGTTGACATAGAATCAAAGTCAGATGACTTAGTTTCTTTGGGAGGTTCAGCAGGAATTCTGTTATGATTTTGAAATCTGTTTCTGGCTGCATCTGCGTAGGATTTTCTTGTTTCGGGGTTGACTTTGATGGTTGGAAAGGCTTTGCAACCACGCCAAGAGGCGATGTGTCCAGTTTGATGACAATTAATACATACAGGTTCTTCTATTTTTTGCTTGATATTGCAATGAGTAGTAGCGTGCGCACCGTTGCACTTGATACATCTTGGTATACATTTACAGTTCCTTGCACTGTGATAAAAACCGGCACAATTAAAACACATTGTAGCTCTATTTTTCTTCTTGAACGGTTCAACTTTTATTTTAAGGAAGGCAATTGATCGAAGATTGAAGATATCTTTGGTTTTTTCATTTTTCTTTAGTTCCACCATGAAGATTGGATAAGGGGAATTATTTCTAAAATTTTTAAGTTGAGAAATTCTCAGCGGAATGAAGTCATTAGCTCTCAATTCTTCTAGGATAGTTGAGTGATTTGTATTGATGGGAAGTCCTCTGATGACAATTTTTAAAGGCCGATCTACGGGAGATTCAGATAGGATGTATTCTTGCTTTTTACAATCAAGGAGATCAATAATCTTGACTCTGCTTTCTTCAGAGGAAGGAGCAATTTGAATAAAATTATTTCTGAAGGTGTTCACAGTTCCAGGAAAATTACGAGAAATTTCTTGAAGAATGATGTTGTAGTCAGGAGACATCTTGAGATTAATTGAAGGAACGAAGGGTTTCTTAGTAATATTAGAAGAAGAGCAGTCTTCATTTACACCATCAAGAATGGCAAATTTGTTGCTTTGAGATACATCAGTTGGTTCGGGCGAAGAAACATTTCTTTTAGCAGCTTTCTTTGGAGAGACGATTTGAAAGTTGTCAGTATCCATAATATCATTATTGGCATCCTGAGTGGTAGAGGATTTCTTGGGAGAGTTCTGAATTGAGCTCGAAGGAGTCAAAGCTTTGGCAGAAATTTCTTCCTGTAATTTTTTATATGCAGCAATATTTTCAGGTGAAAAAACACTCTGAAACTCTTTACCAATATAGGCAAGGCCGGCTAAATTTTCAGCAAGAGTTGAACTATTAGATGCAGAGGAGTTGGGACGGCTTTGGGAAGGAGAGGCTTGAGACGACCCAGAAGGGCGTTCATGTTGTCTAGGCGAAGCGACGACTTTAATATGAGGCGTATTAGCACGTTGATTCTTCGGCATGATGCAGGAAGTTTGTTAATCCAGCTTACAAAATTTGGTGGAAAAACCACCAAATAAGTAGTAATTTAGTTGCAGGGGGAGATGATGACAAGGCAGAGATAAAAGATTTTCAAAAATAGTTGAAACCAGATCGGATGTAAAAAGATTGAATCAGCCAGGACTGTCGTGGAGCGGGAGCTTCTAAGAAGTACGTCTGCTCATCACGTGTGTCAGGACGGGAATGACGACTACTTAAACTACCTTGATTCACTCACTGACTTCGCCCGATTCCTTATATATACCGGTGGTGGGCGGGGCTAACATCTTCTGGACCAATCAGGAGCGTTCTAGCTGGATCTCGGCTCCTAGTGGACGGATCGGGAAAATTCTCGATGTTTCAGGTACTTTCCATTTTGTCGCCAAAGTCGCCAAATTCGTCGCCAAGTCGCCAAATGGTCGCCAAGTTTGTCGCCAAGCCTTGGGACCTCTGACGTCACACCCATTCACTATTCAATACACATTACTGTAAAACACTCTTCCTTGCGATGACAATATCAGAGCGGGAAAGCAAAACTACGTGTTCGTAACAATATAATATATATATATAATATAAACTGTTTAGGAAATGAAATAGGATTTATTTTTATAGGATTTCCGGTCGGTTTAACCGGAAATGAAAACCGACTGGACCCATTGCCGGGGAAAAAAAAGTTGCGCTGCAGTTTTTGAGTATGCCAACATTTGCGATATGGCGCCAAAAAGGTGTTCTTTTTCCCAGATTTTTCTAAAGTCACATGACTCATGTTGGGTACACTTTTTGAGACAGGAAACAAGCTACTAGCTCCCTCCATTTATATATCAGCTCTATGCATTAGACGGGTAGTGCACTGTGGTCCCCGGTGTATCAATCGGCTAGTACCTAGTCACCTGAGCGGCTAGTCTGCTAGGGATCAAGTGAATGGGTTACTCCTTGGGCTTAGCGTTAAGAGTGCCATATACTGAGAACAAAACCTGATGTCGATGAAAGCGCCACCTATCGTTGGGGGGAAAAGGCGTTTCCAAACTAACGAAGGAAAGTTTGATTGACAAGCCGAATAACACCCAACAAGAAAAGAATTCCTAGTCCCCGGGAGATATTGCTGTGTGGGAGTGTGACATTCAGAAGGTCAACCGACCCACCGAACTGCCCCCAATAAAACTTCCCCTTATTCTTTGAAGAGGTCTTCTGAAAACCGACACTGTGTTTGTACATCACGAGAGGGGTGTTTTGAAACTTGTTTGGAAAATATACTGTCTGAGTTGCATGGAAAAGTCGTTCTGAGGGCCGCATGAATAGGACTCTTAGAACATAGAACACATCACTGATTAATTATTGAAGTACTTCGATTTTGGGACATTTAATTGCTCTTCATAATTCTGTTAATTAAGATTAGAGAATCGGGTAATTTAGAAGGAGTAATTTGAATAATTTAATATTTGTAGTATTTCGTTTAGCAAGACTTCATTTTTAGCAATAAATGCGATTGCTAATTTTTTAATCCAAGGGAATTGGGAAAGATCTATGTGCCTATGTAAATGTAAGACCTCAAACTCATCCCTAAACAATGAGCTCAATCCTTTCTCTCAATAGATTTAGTACTAACAGCGAATTTAAAGAAAATGTCCCTAATTTTTTTATATTTAAAAATTATTTATTTAAAAATATTAAATTGGCTTGAATGAGAAAGGAAACGAATAAAAGTGAATTTTCCAACTCATGCTACGTATTTGATATGTCCTGGTATTTCTATGTAGCTGGGATACTAATTTCTCCCTAATTTTCGGAAAAAAGAGAATGTCCTAAATTTTAATTAAAGGAGTCATTTGTACCACATTAAAAAGAAAAAGACTACTTTGAAAATAATGTTAGAAAAATAAGTAATAGCATTTATCCTATGTGGAATATAACCAACTGAATATGATAATAAGCATAAATTGGAAGAAAAAATAATTAATGAAATTGCATATATTATATTAAATGTCTTCTGGTTCTGGAATGTTTCAAAATGAAAATTTATCTTGGCTTTGTAATAATGTATATAATATGGTCACATATATTTAACAAAGAAAAGAATAAAATAACCTCAAACTTTTCTTTCTCTGATATCCGGAATAAGTCAAAACTTTTCCACATTTCTGAAGACTTATCAGTTTTTTTTTTAATTTGTAAGTAACTAAAATTTAAAAAGAAAATTGTTTAAAGAGATTCAATTAAATAAATTGGTAAGAATGTTGCTTCGCTCAAAATAGAAATTATGATTATTCATATGTAACCATAAATTGTACGAAAAATAGTTGTAAAATATATTGTTACATGAATGCCAAAGTACATTAAAAAACCTTATATCTCTGTCATGTAAGAAAGTTTTTATGAAAGAAGTGATCAACTTAGTTTTAGTTAATTTTTATAATCCAGATTTATGGTTGCTAAAATCAGCTTGCTTTGGATCACTTACTCACGAGAGTATATTTAACTTCAAATTCTATAGATATGCAACGTTTACTACTAGTTTTTTTTAAAAAAAACTTATACTGTTCCACATTCTGTCCAAGGCATCTTTCTAATTTTCAATAATCTCACAAAAATGGGAACTTGGAAAAACGAAAGTATTTAAAGTTTAATTAATATAAAAACTTTCTCATTCAGCATTGTTTATGCGCATTACAGATTATATTCTCATCTAATATAATTAATTTCACTAACATTGATTCTTATACATCCAATAATTTATTACATTAAAAAGTCACAGGATTTAAAAATGGATACACTTTATAAAAATTTCACTGTTGCATATTTACGAAACCTGAATTGCAAGTATAAGTTTAAAAAAGTATATTAAAATTATATTTTTATATCGAAACCTACGCATTATGTAAAAATAAACCATTTTTTCATAATTTCACCATAAAAAAGTTTAAAAGAAATATTGGTCGCAACAATGAAAGAGAATTGGATTTCATTTCAGCAATTAAATATATATTAAAGAAAAATACATTTACAATATTTTTAATATAGATTAAAAATATGAAAAACAATGTGCAGCAAAAGAGTGACATTATTAATTGGGTTATTCTTTGAATATAAAAATGTTGAAAAAACTTTTTGTGAAGTAAAATTTTAGGAAATTATCACGTAAAACGCCAAAATTTCACTTTGTTTTTAATTAATCAAAATAATCATTTTTCAGTCACTTGGTAGCTACTCGTAATACTTGGTTTTTACTTGTTCTGTTAAACAATTATTTTCTCAAAGTCCAAATATAACCAATGTAAATACACGAATAGATCGAAAGATCAAAAGTAAAATATATGGGTACAGAAATGCTAATATACATTTTTTTTAAAAAAAATATTGCTTTGTTGTCATTTTGCTGTTGAAATTTTAATTTAATGATAACGATGCATGAAAATTTCTCTAAAAGCGTTATTTAAGATTTCTAAAATAGCTCTCAAATAACTAATGTAATTAGCAGATTTTGCACGGAGTTGCCCGTAACTTGATAAATATTAGCAAAATCAGAATTATAAAATAAAGCTATTAAATTGTGTTGATCCTTAAAAAGTCAAGAAATAATCCTTTTAGACGGGTTTAAAAAAACTTTTTTGAACGATATTGCTTAGGGAACTAATGTAATTTAGATACAGATAAGTATAGATCACCGAGATTTTGAAGAAAACGTATTCAGAAATGTGAGAATGTTCTAATATTAGTAAATAAAAGAGGATATAGATCTTCTTATATCTTACCTCCCTTTAAATTAATTTAATTCCAGTAATTATTTTTCCGATAAAAGCAATATAATTTTTCCATTAAGAATAAAATTTATTATCCTTTATTGCAAAATATATAAATAAGATGAGCGTTAAGTACAAGATCAAATGTATGAAACATTGATAAAAATCGTAGACAAAGTAGCAACGAATTATAAAAAAGAAAACAAATTATAGTTATAAAAGTGTGCGGAGAACAAAAAATTTTGGAAACACTCTTATTTGTTTGAAAGTGTTTTATTTAAAGGTGTTTTGTCCTTTTTTTCCTTTTGGGCCTCTATAATAGTTGATGGATCCCGAATTTTCACCGATCGTGGATATCTTGGATCAACAACTTCTGGCAATAAACAGTCAAAATAAAAGAAGCTCAATTTTTTCTCCATTTTTTGTTGCCAAAATATAGCATCACGAGTTATTTTTTTTTGTTTTTGTTTTTTGCTAATTCTCCGTCCACATTGAAAATATACAAAAGCACCTTTGCGTTATATGCAGTTAACCCTGCACTTGAAAATAATACTTGTGGTTCTTATTCACAGTTATTTTCCCATCTTTGTTTAATTTCCAAAATGGATTTTTTTTTCTTTTATTGCCTCATCTGGAGAACTATTTCTATAGGATGTTGGGTATTTTACTTCAACAATCTCATCATTACCAATCAGCCCATCCCCTGCGCAGATGACCACAGCTGTAATGGTAAACAAAATAAAAATAAAAAAAGACAGAAAGAAAATGTTGAGGGGAAGACGTAGTGAAAACCAGATAAGAAAAGTCATAAACAATCAGAGGGTAAAGGGAGGGGTTATAGTGTATTCCTCCGCGAAAGGGTGGAGTTAAAGGAGCATTGGGGGGAAAGTGTAATCTATTTTTCCAATTTAAGTCTAAAATACTGTTTTTATACATTAAAAAAAATTTTTTTTAATACGCATCGGAAAGAAGATACCCAAACGAATGCATCATAGGAGCTACTTTTATTTTATTTATGATAGATTTTTTAATAAAAATGTTTAAATGGTGCAGTCGAAATTATGTCATATTTTAATAAATATTTAAAAAATACTATGATAAGTCCGAGAAAAAATTCCTTTCATAGAAACCTGTGTTTTTATTCCTTCTATCAATTGCAGTTGATTTCATAAAACAGAAACCTTAATATCTAACGGAAAAAGAACTTAGCATTTTCTCCATAGGATAACATTACGCTTGAAAATTGTAGGTGGCGTGTATACGGCACCCTTAAGGGTGGTCACTGTTCGAGGGGGTAACTTCCAGCTTATAGGTTCCGGTTAGCACTGAGTTAAGTGCTGAGGCTGGGAATGGCTAGAGTCAGTGGCTGCCTTCCCTTGTTGGGCTCCGTGGTGGGTGGTGCCATCGGGCCTAAATACCGTTCGATATCGCATGGGCCGTAAAAGTTATCTCTTCAGCAGGCAATATATTGTTTCGAATAAAATTTATTTTGATGCATTTTATGTTATAAAAAGACAATCTTCTGAAGAATCATTTCATACTGGATCGCCTTTCATAATCGAAAAAAGTCTTTCCGGTCAACTTGGCGAAGTCGCATCAGTTCGGAAGCTTCATTCTGGCGACCTGCTTATTGAAATTAAATCGCAAAGGCAACAAATAGTAAAAATGAAGAACCTTGCATCTATTCCCATATCTGTCTCATCTAATTCCACTTTAAACTTGTCAAAAGGAGTTGTGTCATGTGGCGAGTTGCTTCATACTTAAGTTGAAGAAATTAAAAAGGATTTGGAAAATCAAGGAGTGACAAATGTACGTCGCATCACAATATGGCGGGATGGAAAGCTCCTTGACACTAATCATCTGATGCTTATATTTCATTCCCCGAAATGACCGGAGTTTATTCAGAGGCAGCGGCATCAATTTTCCGACGGGGGGGGGGGTCAAGATATATCCGCCGGAGGGACAAATAATAATTTTTCAGAAATTTTACAGGTAATTAGTTTATATAATTAATAAAAACTAATTATAATCTATACTTTTAATAAAGCTCAATGTGTGTGTGTGTGCGCGCGTGTGTATTGGCTCTCTACATGTCAGACCGTTGGACCTACAGCTACCAAATTTGGTACATGTATACCTTGGAGGTTGGAAATGTGCACCTTGGAGCCCTTTTTTCGAATTTTTAATTAGAATCTGAATTAATTAAAATTTAAGCGAAATTTCGATGTTTTCCCGCTATCGCTTCCGAAAATATGATCGCACAAACATGATTTTTACATCCATTTAAAGATTAAAAAATTAGCTTTTTAATGGTATCAGTATTTTAATGTATAACTTAAGCTTCTATTTTTAACGAATTTTTAAAGTAATATTTTGACCATGTTTTTTGAGCACGTGACTGGATAAAATAAAAGAAAACAATGACGGAGGTTCAAATAATAATAATAAAAAAAAAACTATCATCTTAAGTCTAAAAAATGATACTTTTAGCACGTGACTGGATAAAATAAAAGAAAGATAAAATGTGATATTTTCTAAAAAAAATAAATGCAACGCAAAGGTTTCTATAATCGTTTGCAATATCTAAATCATTTATTCAACAAATCTTCTTTATTTATGTTAAGCCTGATTGAATTTAGACAGGATATGCATTGAAATTCCGATTTAATGGCATATTTCTATAATCGTTTGCAATATCTGTATCATTAATACAACAATTTTTTTTCCATTATAAAATGTGATAGTTTCTAGAAAATAAACGCAAAGCCAAGGTTTCTATAATCGTTTGCAACATCTAAATGATTTATTCAATATTTATTTTTCCTTTTTCGCTTTTAAAAAAAAACATATTTAGTGTTTTGGCAGCATCACTGAAAAAAAACATTTTTAATTTCAGGCCAATCAATGCCCAGAATGACTTCAAGGCTAATGAATATGTGACTTAATTGAAAATTTTAGAACGCATTACTCATGGCGAACCAGCTGGTCGCCAAAGGCAACTAGTAAGTAATATTTATTGTATATATGCTTACCAATAATTTTGATATAGAGATAGTAAGATTTTTTTTCTGAAAAGAAGATAACAAGAAAGAAGATTACAAATCAATTATACCACTTTGATATTGCAAATAAATTTGCACATTATTTTAAAAATCTTATGAAAAAATAAAATAATTACTGAAGCAATAGAAATTTAATTATTGCACGTATATATAAATATAATATTCGTAAACTTTTAAATAATTTAACTGAAAAGTATATCTTTTCATTTCAATTTATGGTTATTATTTATATATTTGTAATTTATTCTGTTTCGATTGCTCAGTTCGCTTTTAAAAAAAAATCCTTTATATAAGATTCACTGAAGTTTAATACATTAGAAACAGTAAAAGCTCTCGTAAATAAAATACACAATGTTGTTAAAGTTTATACATATATAAAAACCAATTATTTTTAAGGCATTCAGATTTCAAACACAGCAAACATTCTTTTCTATTTTATTATGATCACCATACTTGCAAAACTTTTTAAATATATTTAAAAGATATCATGTTTCTATAAATCAATAATTAATTAATTCAAGATTAAAGTAAAATAATAAGTATGATATTACTTATTTCTCACCTTATACAAAGCAGGTTTCTATATAAGATATAGCATTTTTAGATCTGTCTAGTAACTGCTTTAATTGAAAATAACTGTTTTTAAGAGAAGGAGAGATTTTTCCTTCTCTGTGCATGAACTCTTAAGATATTTAACCAATCGGCGTTGAAGGGATTGAGTGATTTTACAACTAAATTTCCCTCGGCCATAAATTTACGAAAGTCAGCCTCTTTTAGCCCCCCTTTTTACAGATGTGGGGCATTATCAAATTACAAGAGCTTGGTAAATGTTTCAGCGTACAAATTACAGTAGTTTACGCAAGAAAAAAGTGCCCTGTCAATGCTTCAGAACAAAGTTCTTAAGAATTTATTCTAGAAAGGCACGCATTGAAATGCGTGCCTTTCAAAAAAACCCTATTTCTGACATTAAAAAATATATGTTGTTTTTCAAAAAGCTATCCTATCTTCTTTTTTATTGAAGCAATTCTTATGAATCTTGTAGAACGCTTTTTAAAACTTTGATGCTGACAAAAATTAAAATTGTATATTTTTCAATAGAAAGAATAAAAAGTTGATCCAAAATTTTTTTTTTTCTTCCAGAAACGAATTATTCGTATTCTTGTAATAGGAATATGACAGTTTTTAAATTTCACGAAAGAATTTATGATCTGAATAATGTAATTATTGAAATGTTTATATAACTTGTTTCGATATACCGTATCTATATTTAAAATTGCAAATACGTTTGAAATTAAAAATGGAAATATTTATTTTTTTAAATGTAATTTGCCGAACTTTATTGCTTGAAGTTCTTTCAAGAGGCAATATATATATCTTACAGGAAAAGGAAATTTCATAATTGAGATAGAAAGAATGAAAGAGTTTTATTCATTTTTAAAAAAGAAAGCAGAACAAAAGGTTAAAATGTGCACTAGTTACCCTCCAATAATTTGTTTTTATACCGGTTGGTATTATTTGCTATTAAAGTTATTTTTCAATGATTATTTACTTATTAATTATTTTTTTACAATTATGTTACATTTTTTAAAGGCAATTCTTCTAATATATAGAGAAAATGCAAAACTGATGAATTAATTCCTTTTAAGTCATTCAGAAAAAAAAAATTTTTACTGACTTTTAAGAACATTTACTTTAAAAAATTGTATTTGTGTGTTCTCTACTCTTAAAACAAAACTTCAAACTTGGCTATCTTTAGAAACTCAGTAATTTTTTTTTAAACTCAGTGTTTTGAGAAAATTAAAAATATAATCAATATAAATACAGGTCACTGAGGCTGTGTATATATGTTATAGATCTAAAGAACTGGGTTAAAATAAATCAAATCTTATACATTTATAATTTGAAAAAAAAAAAGAGGGAATACTGCTAACTTCTCAAAGTATGAAAGTTAATTACATATTCAAAGTTAATTAGAAGAAAGTTAATTACATAACATTTTTCTACAGTAACTTCTGGATAAATTATTCTACAAGAAATGTATTTATACCGTCTTAAAATTCAAACTTCTTCATTTTTAATAATGTAGTTTCATTTCCCTGTAATTTTTATCTAATTTCCGCCAAGCGCTTTCCAAATTTAAGAAACAATTAAGTAAATGCGGCGATTGTGAAATGACGAATTTTATCTGCATTTTTAAAAGCATTATGGTTTAACTGACATTCAGATTTTAATTAAAACTATGAAACATTTAAAGCGCTATATATATAATACAAGGATGGAAAAAAATCCCAACAGTAGGAAGGAGCTGTGCTAGATACACGAAATTCAGTAGGCGTGCTTATACATCTGAAAGATGACGTCGATTCAAATTTCGAGCTACGCGCGTAAGTGTGGCGCTAGTAGCGACACTATGAACATGCAAATGAGGTTTGCTTTAAATAAGCGCTGTAAGGTTCGTGATCGTTATTTACAGTTGAGATTCGACGTAGTGGGTTAATGCTAGTCAAGGATGCCTCTGAGAAGACGAAGAAGCCATTATCAACAGCTCACTGAGTTTGAACGAGGTCGTGTTGTAGGGCTACGAGAAGGTGGGTTTTCTTTCCGCGATATTGCCGAAAGACTTGGCAGGAATGTATCCACTGTGCATGAGTATTGGCGGCAGTGGTCAAGGGAAGGTACTGCCTCAAGAAGACCAGGTTCCGGGCGGCCACGTGGTACTACTGAGAGGGAATTTGGCGTATGGCTGTGGCTAATCGTACTGCGTCTGCAGCTGAAATTCGAGCTGCAGTTGGCACCACAGTGACACAACGAACTGTTACAAATCGGTTACTTCAAGGACAGCTCAGAGCCAGACGCCCTGTACAGTGCATTCCACTGACTCCAAACCACTGCCTTTTGCAACGTGAGTGGTGTCAAGCTAGAGCTCATTGGATTACGGAGTGGAGATCTGTTGTGTTTTCTGATGAAAGCCGGTTCAGCCTTGGTCGCAGTGATAGCCATTTGTTGGTTAGAAGGAGGCCAGGTGAACGCCTGCTAGTGACCTGTCTGCGGCCTAGACACACAGGGCCTACTCCTGGAGTTATGGTTTGGGGAGCAATTTCGTATGACAGCAGAAGCACTTTCGTGGTTATCCCACGCACCCTGACTGCAAATTTGTACGTCAGTCTAGTGATACAACCTGTTGTGCTGCCATTCATGAACAGCATTCAAGGGGGTGTTTTTCAACAGGATAACGCTCGCCCTCATACCGCTGTTGTAACCCAACATGCTCTACAGAGTGTCGACATGTTGCCTTGGCTTGCTAGATCACCAGATCTTTCTCAAATCAAGCACGTATGGGATATCATTGGACGACAGCTCCAGCGTCATCCACAACCAGCATTAACCGTCCCTGCATTGACCACCCAAGTGCAACAGGCATGGAACTCCATCCCACAAACTGATATCCGACACCTGTACGACACAATGCATGCAGGTTTGCATGCTTGCATTCAAAATTCTGGTGGTTACACCGGTTACTAATGTACCAACAGTTCACATTTGAAATGGCTCTATCTGTGATCTTGAAACTTTAATGAATTAAATATGTTACCTAGACAAAGGTATTCCTAAAATTTCATTACTGTACAATAACTTTTTCTTGGTGTTGGGATTTTTTTTCCATCAGTGTATTTTATATAGAATGTTTTATTATCATTATTAAATTATTCCTAACGAAGTATTTTTATTGCTAGCACAGTCATATGCATAAACTATTAGTTTAATTAACGAATAGAGACCTGATAACGAGAATAAAGAGAAAGCTGTCGAAACATTGTCAACCCTTCTATATAAAGTCAAGGATGTATATGTCTATCCCTTTATACCTTGAAGGGAGTGTCCCCTTCAGTGAGACAAGTGGAACTATTTTCCGAATTACTGTTGTAGTTCCCCCTCCTCCTTCTTTATGATCTCAGGGTACGTTCTTTTTAGAAGGAATTTGTTGAGTCTTTCAGCTAGAGTAGAAGTAGTGATATAGTATATCAACTCTATGCAGCTAACTAAGCATGAATAAGACCTCACTGATTTGCAAGCACTGAAATCTGAGAACATGAAATTTAAAAATTCTATATGTTACAATTAAGACGAACATTGATTTTATTTGGAACATGTTAAAGTAGAATATCCCTATAAAAGGAAATGTCTTTGCATTACAAAAACTAAATAAATTTTTTTTGGATACCCTTGAAGTTGTAGGGACCTTAGGCAGTAGCCTACTCTACCTATTCGATAATCAGAATAATCTTCAAATAAAGAATGTAACCAAATAATCGGCTTTAAAATATCTTCCGAACACGCGCGCAGGAACAATATAAAATTTAAGGGGATGTGACTGGTTTTTTAAAAAATGTATTGAGAAACCTTTATAACTTTAACATCTTGTAAACATTAAAGTTATTTCGCTTATAAACGTCTTAGTAACCTATGTAAAAAATGAATCTTTAACATGTAATTATACATATTTATATTAAAAAATGTCTGTATTTTATTCAAAAAAGTAAGATATTGAATTTGCGTTCCTTCAATTTTTAAGTATGCGTTATTGTTAAATAATTTTCGCCTTCAGAGTTATTGTAAACTATTATTTTCAAAAGAAGGAAAATTGCACTCCATTTTTTATAGTTATAATATTAAATATATATAGCATATGAAAAACTGAGGCTCTACTTCATAGAATATTGAGCACGTGTGTGTGTCTGTGTGTCCGCTTTTCTGCCGAATGTGATGCAAACTATAGTCTGAATATCCGATAGTGAAATTAGATGTCCGATTACCTCTCATTTTAACATCCGCCGTTCCGATTTCTTTGTCCACCGACAATGAATAGTCGGCAAAATACGACATTTTTAACCTCGTCGGTTATTATGCCAAATGTTGAGCAAATTATGAGGTTTCACCTTACATTTATGACAGTTTCATCGTATGTTCACCAATCTATCGGCAGAACTTTACCAAAGGCTGTATCGTATATATCTTACTCAACCAATCAAAAATAGTCGTCAAAACATAACATCTAATTCATTCCCATTTTATCGTTTGTATTGCCAAATATTGCGCAAACGTCAACGGAGTCCGTCGCATTGATTTATTAGGTAAAAATACAACTAGTACAAAAAATAGTAATTATAAAGTTTGCAAATGCGGTTTTTATTAACTTTTTCGTTTGAACGGCTTTCCTGCCGAATGTGATGCAAACTATACTCTGAAAATCCGACAATTAAATTTGATGCCCGATTAACTCTTAATTTAACAACCAACGCTCTGATTTTTTAGTCGACCGATAAAGAATAGTCGGCAAAATATGACCGACTCATTTCACCACGTCGGTTATTATGCCAAATATTGAGCTAACTATGGATTGAACATGAGACAGTTCCATCTAATTTTCGATAATCAGTCGACCTAATTTTGCATTGATTTTTTAGTAGACTCATGGAGAATTGTAGGAAAATGTATTCACCAATCGCCTTGTCGGTTATTTGTCAAACATTGTTATTCTACCAACTTAAATCATTCCACAGATACTTCGATTGTTTATGATATTTCAATTCTAAGTTGTGTTTTAAATTATTATATTCTTTAATACTAAATTCGCAACACCTGAGTTCCGAAGTAATAAGACTTTTGCCGATGAAATTCTCAACTTCTTGCCGATGGGGGAGGGAGGAATTGCCCCCTGCCCCCCACTGTCGTCGTCTCCGGGTTTATTAAAGCAGGATATACGCGCTTAGCTGTCAGACTTTATATCCATAATCCCTTATGGTGCTTCAAGTGCCAACGTTTTGGTCATTCCAGGGATTCTTGTCGCGGGACTGTGACTCGCATTCGTTGTGCGGAAGGTGGTCCTGAAATCTCCGAATGTAAGGGACAGGAAAAATGCACCAACTGTAAAGGTTCCGATTCTTCCTTTTCATGGTTATGCCCTTCCTGGCAGTTTGAAAAGGAAGTTGTAAAGGAAAAAGTGATCAAAGGAATATCGTATCCTGAAGCCAAGAAAGCAGTCAGAGCTCGCTTGCCAACTAGGTGATTGATATATGCAACTGCAACTAAAAGTACTCTAGAAACCAAAGTTCACAAGTCATTCCAATAATCTTAGATTCCGATTCTCGACCATTTCAAAAATCTCACACACCTACTGAAATCAGGCCCAAATCAGTTAAAGTATTTATAAATGCAACTTCACTCATTAAAAGTACAGAGAATCTTGTTTCTAAATGTGAAATTTATCTTACTTCACAAGCCCCATCTGTATTCCAACTTGTTCAGAATAGAAAAATATTTAAAAAAGATTCCAAGTGTAAAAATATAAAAATATCCCATTTTTATAAAACTTTACCCAGGAAAATATCCGATTCTGCTGCAAAGCAGGGTAATAAAACTTCTGCAATAAAAACTGCAACAAAGAAAATCATAAATAGGGAAAGGGACAAACAATCTACGTCTTTGGGTTGCGGTAATTCCGGTGGTACCATAAAAAAACCCTCCATATCACAATCTGATGCTGGAGTAGATATGAGTACTTCAAGCGCATTGGAGGACGTACTAGAATAAGAATATAATATGAGTGAAGAGCTGGATGCCATGTCTGATGACGACCACATTCCTCTTCCCCCTGCTAAGGATGCTCGGAGGCCAAAACTGAAGTACATTATTTCGACAAAGTATAGAAATAAATAGAATTAACTTCTTTTCCTTTTTAACTCTCCATTTATCTTTAGTTGTCAGTTTCCTGTGTCTAATTTTTAAGGCATTCTGAAGGCACTTATGAATATTTGTCTTGTGAATTTATTTCCTTAATTCTTACATTGTGTTTTTTCTTGCATATACCAAAGTTTTATCAACGAACGAATTTATCACTTTTATTCTTTGTGAAACATTTAGCTTTAAAATTTTTAGATATTTGAAATTTTATCATGCACTTTTTAACATCGTCAACCGTTTTCACCATATGTTTGGCGCAGCATAGTCTAACCAGGCTCTCGAGCTATTAAAATCAAATAACCAACCAACCTCGGACAGAATGAATATGAAAAGATAAATATTTTAATGACAAATGCAGATCCTAAATCAAGAATTAGCCAAATGAGCCCGTTTACGCTAAAAACTTTCATTAAAAAGAAAATAAATCGCCATGCAAATAAATTAAACATGAAACATACCCGTAAGGGAAAAATCATGTTTACAACACTGGATCCTGTTTGTACAGCCCATCTACTTAGCCTAGACACATTAGTAAACATACAAGTTACATCATATGGGAAAATATAATGTCTCTTTTTCTTCTCCAGGATATCCTCATAAAAGTCTCGTTGTTGGAAATTGCCGAAAAATTAAAAAAGAAATAGAAATTGTGAAAATGAGACGATTTCTTAAACAGAACGACTCTCAGGAAACATTCCCCGTTCTTATCACATAACCAGGAACACGCTGGCCAGTGGATATTAAGATTTGGTTTACTAATCAAAGAGTGCAACTCTTCATAATAATTCACAACAATGCTCAACTTTTTACAATTTAATGCCCCCTACAAAAATATGTGAAAAGCAAAAGTTTAGCCATCTATGTGGTGATTCTCACTCAGGCATCTGTCAATCGACAAAAATTCGTAAATTGTAAGGGCAAGCATTTAGCCACATCTAGTGGATGCCCTTTTTCATTAAAGGAAAGGACATTCTAGAAAGGACAACTATAATGTAAAAATTATATTACAACAACTGAGGCGATATGTATTTATAATCAGTCAAAAAAATCTAGCAATGCGGCAGCTGTAAAAATAAATACACCTATAAAAATATCAACGAAATAAGAAGTACACAAATGGAGACTATGTTCAATAAAATGAAGGAAAGGGTTAACTCAATGATCCAAACAATTAAAATTAAAATGAAAGAGCAAATAATCTTTGGGATGTTCAAAAAATTGGTGGAATCCGTGTCGCATAACTTAAGCGTCATGAGTACATAGTCTTGCACATGTAATATTTCGTACTGATATGATCGCATATGATCTTGCATCTTTGTTTCCAACATTTGCTAAGACCATATGCTTGTGTTTCAAGATTTTGTACATAAGCATATCTAATACTATAATACGAGGAATGGTTGTCAAGTCGAAAATCGCCAAATAATTAATAAACTCCGGTAAACTTGGGGGTCTGGGGTTTTTGGCCACGAGGAATCGATTGGCGTCGGTTTTGAAGCGCTACGGTCGAGCAGTTCGGAGTTACAGATAGGATATTTTCAAACTTTAATAGTTCGCCATAATGGCTACTTAAATTTTCAAGTGGTAATGTGCTGCCCTCTATAGCCAAATGGCGAACTAATAAAGTTTTATGTTTATGCTGTTATAGGTTTATAATATGTTTCTTATGTATGTATATATGTTTGGTTTTTCTAAATAAATTTGTCAAAAATATTGAACTTCAACACACTTCAATCTTTACCTTTACTTTACCTTTGTATAGAATAGTTCCCTTTCCAAACTCTAACTTTGTTTAGAATAGTTTACAATGGTGCACTTTAACCGGTTATCTTTTCACCAATGGTTTCACAAATTTTCTTATGGCATGTATTGTTTTGATAAATCACAATTGAAAATTTAAATCTTCGAGTTAGCTTCGATACCTGTTTTCTCCGAGCGGAGCTCGGTCACCCGCTGGTGATCTTATAAGTGAAAATTCTTATCCATCATGCAAGAAACAAAAAGCACTTGAGAAGATTCGAAAAGCATCTAATATCAATGCAATCGGATGCAGGTGCTTTTGGTTAGATTCTTTAATTCCTCCATTTTTGTCCTTTTCCCCCCCTATGGATGACTTATTCGTTTTCCTATAATTCCCTTGGTTTTTTTCATTAACTTTTATTTTCCCTCTTTTACAATGACTTTAGTACATTGGAACTACAGTTTTTTTTTAAGGCTAAAATTTGCTTTTTTTTTTTTCCCAACTTCCGAATTCTAGATTTTCCAAGAAACTTTTTTCAAGTTGGAAAAATAATTCATGTGTTAAACTTTTTTTTTTTTTAGACAGATAAGATCAACCTGGAGGTGGTTGAATTATTGGCATTCCGAAAAACGTATCTGGTAGAACTGCACACAACAGCAACCTTGAAATACTTACTGTTGAAGTTTTCCATAAAGGTTCAAGTTTTATTATCATTAACTTATATGCCCCCCAAGAACGGATTATAGAAAATGTATATTTTTTAAAATCCTTTTCCGTCCCAGTTTTCATATTCGGTGACATCCCCTCTCTCTGGGGATCAAATAAATCATCTTCTCTAAGCAATGATTTCGTAGAATGGCTTCAAAATTCTTGGTTGCGCGTGTGAATGTCTTGTCTTTGTTTAGATAGAATGTGATCTTTAAAGAAATGTTCTTGAACACATACGTCCTCTTGCATCCACTGCGTGGATTATAATGATCTTCATTCCGCAACAAAATAATATTTTCCATAATGTTTTATTTCATGCATCGACGTGATTCGGAGAAATATATCCGATTTTCTACGTCAGTTCTTAAATATGTTTGTAGACCAATGCTATTCTTAACTTTCTCTCTCCTTCCACTGCCTGAAACCCAAGACTTATTATATAATCATATATTTTAATGTAGCAATATATGTATTTTATAGTGAAAAATACTTGAAAAAAATCTGCATCGAAAAAAATCTTTAAGAGTCATTAAAAGTAGTTTTATAATGCTTGAGTTTGAAAATTTATGCACTCAGATACATTAAGAAACACGTTTTTTCGCAGTAGAGAACTAATTTTGTTTTTTACCATTATTGATTTAAATCATTATTTTTTCGAAACGAAAATATAAATAATTGTATCTGTCAAATAAAGTCAAATTTAATACACAGTTTTATTTGCTCATTAAAAAAATTAAAATATTTATTTAATTTAAAAACGATTTTATTGATCTGATTCTATTCGATAATCGCTTTATGATAAAACAGTACTCACGAATCTAAACTGTTTGGGCATAGTTACGCATATCTTTAAAATAAATTATTATTTTTAAAAAATTTTCTCAGAGCTATGGAAATTAAAGTAGATTTATGCAGTAAATTTATAATGTTTAATATGCGTACATTTAAATAAATGTTCTTTATAAAAATTATTTAAATTTAAAAATTCTTAATTTTTTACTAATACACATACGATTCCCATACATATACATCTCCTTTAAAAATAGCTTGATCATAAGTCACATCAGCATTTATAAATTGTAACAATGTATGCTTCGAAAAATTATGTTCTTCCAGTTCTCCATACCCTGGGAATCTAAAATAGCTATATCATTTTCTCACAAAATGTGTGCGGGGTTTTTCCGTGAAACGTAAATAATACATAGGTCGAATATTGTTCATTTAATCGAACATATAGTTCCTTCATGATTGTTTTCCTTAGAATAAAAACTTAACTGATTACCTTTGTATTTTGCATGATTATTTCTCAGTGTTACAATAGAATTTAAGGCGCTTTTTAATTTAAAAAATTTAATTAATTAAAAAAAAATAGTATCGCACGATTCAAGCTGTACATACCCTTATACAGAACCATTACCAGCATTACAGTAGAACTTAAACAATGAAACACACCATTAAAGATTTTTAAAAAGTGTTTAATACAATCAATACATAATATATTTGCTTTTACAAACGTCAATACAAATCAAAAAGCAATTTTTTACAAGAGTGAATGATGATTTCAGCTTTCGGCGATGAATGAAAAAGTTTCGTACTTATAAAAATGTTATAAAAAAGAGTACTTTTTTTATACAGTGGAGTAGCGAGGTGGTGGGCTAAGAGGTAAAAGGTTCCAGGGGTGCCAATTTTTTAAAGAGGAAATATCTTTTTTTTTTTTTTTGTATAATTTATGTGTTTAAAGACAGATGTCAAGACAAAACAGAGGAACGAAACAATAAACTGTACGCCCTTATTTATCCTTGGTACGCCACTGATTTTGTGTACTCTTTGCTGCTATTCAACATGAGACGAAAACGCGTGAAGATTTTGTTCATTTTCCAATTACAATCAATATGAATTTAAAAAAAGAAAAGAAATATCAATATAATTTAACTACACTTAAATTTAAAAATAGGACTTTCTAGAACGTCAAAAATAATCCAGGAAATACACATTTTAATTCAAGAATGAAACTTTTTAAATTTAGATTATGAACAATATAACACAGATTCCTAATTTGGTTTTAAAATTCCTAAGATTCCAACATTGTTATTTGGATCTTAGCATTATCAAATATTTAATAAATTAAGATTTAAAAACCATGTTTGTTTAATTAAATACTGGTATTTTCTATCTATATTTAATTTTCAATAGTCAAAACAAAGCTCGCATTAACTCTTCAAATTAAAAAATAAATAAATCAAGAATGAAAATGTAACTTACTAATAATTCTGATAGCAATATGGATAAACTTCGGATAGAATATATGAATTCAAACACTAAAATAATTTTTATACAAATATTGCATTAAAGAACCGGTATGAAATATTTTGATATTCCACAACTGCATTGAAGAGCTATAATCTTTAAAATTTCATTTTATAAAAAGTCAGACATAAAAAAAGCCTACAAATCCATTCGAAGTGTACTTACTTTTTTCAAAATATAGTCAAATTAATGCAACACGAATACGTTTTAAGTTAACGATATTGCATTAAATATATCAATATTTCAAGGTGTATGAAACAAATATATGTTCGACTTCGAAGAATTTGAAGGCATCCAAAGATAAGGCATTGAATAAAAAAATAATAAGAAACGCACACATATGTATATATATATAAAAGTTCTTCGACATTTGATAAAATAAAGTTGCTACACGAATTTCCACCAATCGAAATACGTCAGTCGTCAGCAATGGCGCGTTATTCACCGTGGTTGCTTCATTAAAGTGGACGTTGAATGGCAAACAGTTCGTCCATCTGTACAGTGCGAGAATGAAAAACGAAGAGTCCCTCTCTTAGTTGATGGTGAGAGTGGTGTATCGCCTGTAGTTGCTGTTTCGGATGATGTAAGGCAGAACGATGACAGAGGCAATGATACACATGGCGAGCACGTTGACGATGATGCCCTGTTCAGGAAAGTCCTTGTAGTTAGGTTTGCCGTCCTTGCCACTAAAACAGAAACATGAAGACATAAGTTTCAAATAGAGAAAAGACAAGGAAAGTACAATTTTAAAGCAATGACGCACTGAATACAAGCCTCAAATGAATTATTCAATTTAATATAGCATATTCCACTCGTGCACCACTGGTACAAGGCAATATACCCTGGCACTCTGCTGGAAATCAAACATGACCGTGGCTCCATAACTTCAATCGCCACCTTAAGTGACTTTCTTTTAAAAGCGATTGAAAAATCCATCCCACTTGTAAAATAATGCTGTGACCATTCACCAGATCACATTCTGAATTGCATCGGACCTTCTAGGAGAGAAGTAACATTCGATCCCCTTATTATTATAGATTTTTTTGGCGGTCAACAATCTACTGGAGCTGATCTGACATATGTCAGATATTTTGAGGATGAGCAAGCAACAACAACAATATCGGTCATAAGTTGTGACACATTTTGAATTCACTCTTTCCTTCAAGAACTGAATATATGCAGTTCTATCACAAGGGACTCGAAAGCATTTTTTAGTGCTCATAATGAGTCTATAATTTTTTCTTTAAATATCGAAATGAAGGTTTTATTTAAAACCGGAAATTCCAAATTATAAAATGATTAGAGAAAATAATTGAATCACTGAGTTTCAGCATCCAAAAAAACTATTTTCTCCTTTTTTTTTTCTTCCAAATAAAGTTTGATTAATCCTAAATAGACTTGAGAATAAGATAATATACATAATCAGTTTCATCGTTGTGTATCGATGAATCGACAAATATAATGTATTAAAAATCCAAAGATATGTATAATATTTCCGTTGTTTGATTAATCAAAAATCATTAAATTACACATGTACTTTTAATTATGCATGCCAATTATATTAATTCATATATAGTGAACTAATAATATGTTAGCCTTAAATTACCACACATGAGCCTTTCCTAAATGTATATATAATTCTGCATAGGAGATGGTGAGCAGTGTTTGATCATCGTATGACTATAAATACCTGTTTTTCAATAGTTCTATTAGATCTTCAATAAAGTAAGTTCTGTATAGTATTGAACATTGTGATTATATGTAGGAACTTAACACATTATGTAACTCTGAAAATCAATGATCCGATAATAATTTTCGCTTTACCTTTAACATTTGAACTCAAGTACGAATGTAATGATGCATTTTTGTAACAAAACCATTTTATAATATTAAAAAAATTTCAGATGAAAAAATAAATTAAAAACAGTTTTTAAAATTACACTTTTATTAATGTACTAAATAGATAATAAACTTTTATTTTAATTGTTTCCTATTTTTTAGTTTTGAATTTAAAATCTATTATTATTATTACGGAAATTTGAAACCTATCATCTCAAATTCACTAACGGAAATTTGAAATCAGATTTTGATTATATTAAGGGATTGACTTACAATTAAAATCTAAAAATATTTAAAAAGGGATGATAATTTCAAAATAGATAACACATTGAATCCGGGTCACGAGATTTTTTTCGTTTTCATGTTTTTTCGATGCATTACCAACAAAAGACAAATATTTAACACATTAAGGACCACAAAGAAATTAAGAAATACGCCTGGGACAACACATGCTCGGGCATATTTTTTTGTTCTAAAACCATCGTAACTTAGTTTTTTTATGAACCAGTAACATAGAGTGACATGCAACACGAGAAAATCGTAAAATGAGCGACCCGTAACATACGGGACACGAAACAAGAGAAAATTCGAGATATCCTTAATGTCTTAAAACAAGATACTACTGCAAATCGTGCCGAACACTATTGCACAAGGAAATATGCTTTAATAATTATATTTTAAAGCATTATTCAAGCCTGTGAAATAAAAATTAGTTAAAATAAAAAAAAAACCTATATGATAAATGCATGTATAGAATATATAGTAATATTTAAGAATGTTTCATGTAAATATAATACCAAATGCAAATTAAAAGTGTACATATATGATCCTGTTGCTAAAACTCTCGCTAAGTAACAAACTCCTGTTATACAAATCCCTCCTCCGGCCACTAATTAGCTACGCCTCACCTGTTTGGGGAGCGGCAGCTAAAACCCACATCAGTAAGCTAGAGGCACTCCAAAACAGCACCGCCAGGCAAATTACAAACATGCCCTGGTATATAAGAAACAAAAATATTCTAAAGGATCTAAGGCTGCCTACTATTGGGGACTTTTTCAAGAAAATTTCAAAAAATTACTACCGGAAACTAGACTCCAGCAAGAACGGGGCGATTCTAGAAATCCCTACCTACGATCCCAAGAGTAATCGTAACAGGAGAAGACCCAGAACCCTCCTAACATAAACAAAACCCTTCACTCCTATGCACCGACAACATGACCCCCCCCCCCGCCAATCGCCAATGTAACACACTAGGACAATAAGCCATCAAATAATAGCGAATAAACAACTCCTCTACGTAATTTTTTTTTTTACAACATACTTTTATTTTTCTTTTATTTTTTTATTTTTGATGTTTAATAAATATATGTCAATCAGAATTTCCCATTATCATGGATGCATATAATAAATTCTTTACCTAAAATTCAACATTTCTGCTCAGCATATTTTGTTTGTCACTAACTATCATTTCAGCTGAATGGAAGATGAAAGGCCATCGAGCCTAGGTGCTTCCCAAGAACCCCCACTTCATTGGTCATTGGATCCTGTTGCTAGCCAAGCATGCTTTTGGGGCGTTCAAAAATGTACGGGCCCTGGGAAAAGCACATGCACAGGGCCGTACGTAACGCGTTTAGATAAAACACGAGTACAAAATTTCAAAATTTAACAAAGCAAGAAGTAAACCTTAAATCGATAACGAAATCCCAATTTCACAGGCATAAATAAATCAAGTTGAATAAAGGTAAGTAAAAATGACGTAGTCATGAGACATCACAGCGGCGAATATTGCATCTTGTTCATTGCTTTGAAGTCAGAACAGCAATTTAGGCTGGAAGAAGAGATCAGGAGGGCAGTTAGTTGCCTTTTTGCCATGGAGAAGTGCATTGAACTTCTTACGACTGCTCAGAGCACTTTCTGGCTGGGGTGCAAAAGGTGATTCTTTCCAAGGCGGTTGTATAATGCTTTTTATATCATTTAAAAAAAAACTTGAATGATCAATGAAAACATTTTCTGTCTGATAGTTAATTCCTAAAATATTCATAGCTGAAACTAAAAGTTCGTATATTATTTTCAGATTTTTTTTTGTTAATTTATATAAAAATTAAAAGTTTAATAAACCAGAAGCTGAAGAGAAAGAAGTGACACATCATGAGCTTTTTTTTAAAATTATTGTTTAATGTTAAAAAAGTTATAATAAAAAAAGGCGATAAAAAATGTAAGGCAGCATTTTTTTAATTATTTTTTACAAATCGTAAAAAAAAGATTTGCATTTCCTTGATAAAAATTAAATAAACTTGTTGTGGTTGGAAATGGATGGGCTGATTTTAGTTTATGTCCTTATGATAAGTTGGATTTAAAAGTATATTTTTGTCTGTAAATAATTTAAACTTATTTTTTGAAACTTCTCGACGGTGGGTTAAAACTAAAAATATATTTTATTGTATGTATATTTGAATATTTTTTATTTCAAATTTATAAGCTGGCGACCATCATTTTTAAAGATTATTCTTTGAATAGTCACAAATTATTAACTTTTTCAGTTGACACAGGATTATATGCTCATCAAACCACAGACTGAACTAGCCGTGAACTCACAAAAAGGAATTGAGTTAAAAATCCTAATATGATAATATCATTTCTCAAAGATTGAGAAGCAAAGATATTTTATCTTCCGATTTTCTGATGCACTTTCAAGCAAGGATGTCGCTTATAATATATGGTCCAAAATTACATACCGACGCTTGATGCAACCGAGCGTTCGGCGGCCATCAAATTAAAAAAAAAAATTCTTAAATGCATTCAAAATTATCTTTTCTCGTTATTATGCAAGGTGCAGTGGTGTGATGTTAAGGTACCAGCTTCAAGATTCTTTTCAAGATTGAAAAGATTCAAATTCAAACTTCGATAGCACTAGTTGGGTATGGGCATCTGATGTACATCAATCTGACATCGTAAAGATCAAACGTCTTTATTGGCATGCCATGGAAGTTTGTAGAAGGGATTGCTCTCTCAAGTCATCATCTGCAGATGATTCAAGTTTACCAAGCCCGTACCAAAATAAGTCTCGAATCGTTTCAAACTGGAATTGGATAATGGCTAAAAAAACGGTCATTTTTGAATAAGCTGAGGTTTTCAGATAATTACTAATAGAGAACAGCAATTCATGGATATCTCATTCTGCGAATACTGAATTCTGCTCCACGCGCGAGAAGATTTATTGAAAATAGTAACAAATTCTTTGGCTTCTGTAATCGACCGCGAGAAAAGTTAAAAACTATGTTGTAGAGGTCCCCTTTTTTTTATATAGCTCGGAATTGAAGTGGTTTAGCATGTGTTATTTTTGAGTCAAGCATTTAAGTATTAGATGTCCTTAAAGATTCAGCAAATGGGAAATGCTAATTGTCAATTACCAAGACACGATTCCATTGTAAAGGAATAGACTTTTTTAATGTTCGTGACTAACTATCTAAAGACCCATTTATCTTCTAATTGAATATCTAGTATTGACTATCAGATTGTAGGTAGTGGGTTGCGATTTGAACTCACCTGAGCCTGTATCTGGCGGACTGTGTGAGACCTGTGAGAGTAGCGGCAGCAGCAATAGCAAAAATGATGAGACCGAAGGTCACGTGAGTTGGAATCATGGCCTGGCGGAACTTGGCAGTGGCATTCTCGCAGCACAAGAGAACCAAGAAGCTGAAGAAGCCAAATAGGAACTGAAAGAAAAAAAGAATCAGTAATTTTTCGTACCTCTAACACATTATTAATGTGTTATTTCCTAATAAAAGAGACTTAAGCGAGGATCTGTACCATATCAAAAACCTTCAATTCAAACCTTCCTCCCCACGATTTCCTTGGGAAGTAAGTCAATTTATTTTAATTTTAGGTTTAGTTTCATAAATATTTTTCAATCTAAATTCCAAAAGCAAATATTGAATTCTTTTTTTTTTAATTGCTTTCTTATTTACCCATTTATATAAATGTGCGATATGCAGCTAGCAAAATGTCAAGGAAATCAATTTCAAGAGTTTACTATTCCTTCTGATGTAAATTTCAATATTACACCTAAATTGTCATCTCTGATTTCCTAAATTGATTGCAAGCGATCGTATAACAAAGAATAATGCATTGTTCGCTGCGTAGTTCGTGGTGTTCTTGCATTAAGTTTAAGGTAAATTAGACTACAACGTGACATGATGCCTTTTTGCACAACTAAACTTTAAATTTTGAATTAAAAAGTTTAAAAAAATTTGATTTTTTATTTTAAAATAATTTTTAACCAAAAAAAATAATTACTACTAATTAATTTCCTTAGTTTCCAGCTGTCCCTATTCCTTTATAAACGTAGTACGTAAACAAACTTCATTAAAATAGCTAAAACAGCACGCATTTGGAATGTTATTTTTACACATGTTTAAGAGAAAGAATTTCAGAATATAATACTTTTGAATGTCTTTTTTTGGTCATTAATCCTTTTTTATTGTTTGTTTTCAAATTGTAGACTGATAAAACTGAGCTGTATAAAATCCCAGATTTACCAATTCAATTAATCAACTCAGCTGTAAACGTTTTTAATATCTTTGATATAGTATTATCGGCAATAAATAGAAGAATATATTATTATTGCGCTTGCGCAGCAATGGAAAACCTGAACTAGTTTAAAGACAGTTTTTTAGAAATATTCTTTTAAGAAGAGAAGCATACCTCGTTATTTTCTGCCTTTCCCCATGAACGAAGTGGAACAAGTAATATTTTTAAAATTCAATTTCTACTAAGGTCAACAAAGAATTTTTTTTATTTTAGTAACTTTTTATTAAATAATTATAAAAAAAAATGATTAAGTATCAAAAAATGATTGATTTTTGCAAGAATTGAACTCACCCTTTTCTCCTTTTGAATACTGAAACCCTTGCAATTTACCAATTGAGCTACTGCCTGTTGATTTCCATTTTCATTACAAACTGCTAAAACTTATTTTATATATGAAATATTAATTTAATTTAACTCATGAATTAATATTAAAAAAAAACCGTATTGTCATACACTAAGTTGAAAAAACATATTTGAGCTCGAGTGGATGATTAAAAATTATTTTATTAACAATTGAAAATTTGTACAAGACAAATATATGTAGGGAGAGTGTGAACTAACAATAGGAAATGAAAAATAGCCTTTAATTCTCTTATTTAAGAAAAATAGGCCATAAGCTTTTTGTAAAATGATATAAATTAATCCTACAATAACAAAAAAGAATAAAAAAATCAATGTAAACAAACTTGTAGCCAAAGAGCAAATAGATTTTATTCTGGGAATTTCGTTTCTTTCAGTTCACGCACGTTAGTACCGATTAAACGAGCTATTAATTTGTTGGGTCAAACTACAGTTTCTTGATGAATATATAAAAGATTTTAGGATATCTTTGCATTCCATCTCGAATTATTTTAACACGTTCACTGCCATTATGTTCGCCTGATATTAGGACCATCTATCTAATTAGGTAACCCCTTCTTTGCTATCTTTAACTGCAGTAGAGAAGGTGTCATCTAATAACATAGATGACTTGGTCCTAGAAAAGAACGCAACTATGAGTTATCTCGTTGTTGGCAGTCAAAGCTTTAACCACTTTGCACTCAGATGGTGGACTCTTACTCACCGTTCAAGACGGTGCATCACTTTGATGATTTATTTATTAATTTTTCGCATTTTGATTGTAAAAAAAATGCATGCAGAATAAACCCGCAATCTGTTGGAAATTGCTCCAGATTTTAATATTTGCACCCGATGGTTGATAAAGTTTGATTGATTTTCTTGCCTACCTGGAGGACAAACAGTCCGCAGGCCACTAGTCCGATCCATGAGTGCATGCTGTAGAAGTGGACGGGATTGGGCCCATCATTGTGGGCATCTATGGCGGCGTACATGCCGATGGCGATGCAGCCAGCGGAAGCCAAGAACAACAACGTGTGCACGATCTTCGCATAGATTTTTTTGCAGCAAGGGAAGCATCTGTATACAAGCATGGCTGGAAAAAAAAAGGATTATTCATTATTCAATCAAATATGGCTGTGCTAGCGTGGCAAAGCCATATACAAGCCACTATTCCTAACAATACGATGGAAAAAAAAAATCGCGTAAAATTTTCATTCCAAAGAAAATTATATCCTATTAATATTTCAAAAATTAATATTCCAAATTGAATGAATCCACATGGTTAATATTCTAAAAGATTTTAGCTCAGATTAGTAACTTCTAATTTTAAGAATTTCATTTTTTCTAATTCTTAAAAAAATTTAAAATATGGATGTCCAAGTAAAAGTAAAAAAGCGTGAGATTCTGATAGAAATATTCTAAGAAAATTGAAAATTTCATCATTTTTATATGATACTTAACTGTCGATCGTTTTCCAAAAACTTCTTATGATTGAATCCATATTCATTTTTTTTACAAAATAATCTGGTTTTTCTTTCAAAAAAAAAAATACTACACTCCTACAAACATACTTTTTTTACACTCCTGAAAGAATGCTTAAAAACTTTTTTTAATTTTATTATTTCTTTATAATATTTTGCTATATTTCAAAATTCATGGATTCAAATGTTTCGAAATTTAAAAATTATTATTCACAAATTAATTTTTAAATATCGTCATCTATTTGAAATCCTTTTTTAGCTAAAATGATATATTAATAATTAAAAGATATAAATTTGTCAAAATGCTTAAGGGATATTGGTTATATTTAATTTGGATCAAATCGCCGAGTCAATAATACAATCAAAATCTCAGATATTAAAGCCGTATCATTTTAATAGTCATATCTATTCTGTTCATAATGCATATGAATTATCTTAGAAATAACTTCCAAGACCTGTGCTATTAAAAACACAAGTGCTAACATATCTATCTTCCTTTTTAGTACTGTAGCTGCATTTTCTTATTCTTCAAAGAAACTATCCAAATATTGTTATTATTAAATTAACTATTAAATTAAATTAACAATTAAACTATTAAAATCCTTCTTGATTAATGAAATAATTTTTTTTTTTTTTTTTTTTTTTTTAACATTTGAAGAAAATCATGCGATTAAATACATGAAGAAACAATGAAAATAACTTGGTTTCCAATCACAATGAAAATATTCTTGGGAAAACAATTAAAAATGTGTCTGAAAGTTTATTAATTCCAGATAAAAGAATTTTGCTTTAAGTATAATAGCATCATTAGAAAGATAATTTTTCTAGACTTTAAAAACAGTGTAAATATATTATTTTCATTAGAATATTTTCAGAAGTAATTTTGGAAATATCAAAATATAGCTTAGCTTTTAATTCAAAATTCTTAATTTAAAAAAATCTCCCTTGTGGGCACATTTACATCCCCAAAAGTGTATCTAAACGAAAAATTTGGAAGTTCTAGGTTAAACAGCGGGTTATATATTCAACGCCAACACACATCTTAACTATAGAGATATTGATTCCTGATTAACAGTCAAATCACTGACAAATTTTTTGCATTGTACTATATGAAGAAGTAAAAAACTAATATCAAAATTAGAGCTTTACACACAAAAAACATAAAAGAACTAAGTAATAATGTTTAAAATAGTTTTTCCTCCTTTCCTTTTTATTTGCCTTTTCACAGAAAAATATATTTGATAAAACTAAATTTCTTCTACGCATATGTTTACAAAATTAAATTCTAGAAACTAGGTCAAAAAAGGGCGAAATACGTGAATGATGATAGATCCCCTTTCTTAAGTGATTTCATTTTAAGATTTACATTAAAATTATATTTAATCCAGGATTCTTCCCAGAGCCTGAAGTGGGTCAAAGTATTATAATCCGATTTGGAAGATTCATTTGAAAAATTTCCTGAATGAACAAGTTAAATCTCGTCAGTATATGGACATTCAGCGATTCATCTAAAGGATACACTAAAAGGATACGGAAATTCGGTATCCTTTTTGTGTTTGGTGCTCTATTACTCTCCAATACAGATTTCATTTCAGTTTTAATTCCAATGCCGTCGATTAAGAATTCCTGATCGACAACAAACATGTCGAATTCAATGACATATCTACAAAAAAAGATTGATATTGCTTATTTAAGTGGACGTAAAATGAATGAAACCTTTAGCCAATTAAATTTACTAAAGTATATTAGAGCACATTTGAATGTTATAAATTTTGCAAAGTCATCAAAATTACTTTTTTCAGTGCTGAAACGAAAGGTTAAAAAAAATGAGGTAATTTAAATTCATGTGGCATACATCAAGTGTGTCACTTTCTTATTTAATATGAGGATGCATTGCGCATTTTGTAGAAGCAAAAATGGTGCGAAGTCACAATACAGCGGAAGAAATCTTAGATTCACGATGATTAAGTCTATGTGACTGAGATGATACGCAAAATATCGTGATTTTTAAAAATTAAGTACAAATAATTTTTTTAAATTATCTTAATGTGTTTTTTCAGCTCTATATCCACTGGTAATAATACTGAATGTGTGCATGCATTTGCGAGTGAGCATGTGTGATATGGTGCTTCACAGATCAGAGCATTCGACTTAGAATTGTTAAACATTGTACATATATACTTGGGAGGATGGAAATGTACAGCACGAAACGATTTTCTTTAAATTTTAATTAGAAAATAAGAGAAATCTTGGCGTTTTTCCTTGTTGACTTCCGATAATATTATTGTGTAAAAATAGAAAAAATAACGGAAAGTTAAAAAAAAATATTTTTAAAACTTTGCACTATTTACTTGCATGACTGTCATATATAGTCGGGCAAGATGTTCCGGCAGTTTAGATTTAATGGGTTTTTCTTGCTTCATTTCCAGCAATTTACGACATCTTTGCAATAAAATCCAAACTGCTTTCATCGTTGTATCAAACATCTAATCACGTGATTTTCTTCCTTTGTTGAAGCCAAAGAATTCTGTTTAGTTATATGTGTAGCTTATAAAGAGTGAAGTTAAATATTGTGAAATTTAGAAGATGGAATAAACTAAACAATTTGCGTTTGCAATAGCGCTAAAATGTCACGTGTTTAGTCTATTGCAAAGGTTCATACACAAAATAAACCATAGGCAAGACAATTAAAATGGAACGACTTTTATACCTATGACATTTTGTTGCTTAAAAAACTAATTTGCTGTTGGCGGAATCATGAGCATGAAGATTATGTCTGAGATTTAATTGAAATAAATACAACCATGCTCCGACGTAACAGGGGTTGCCGAAGGCGACTTAGCTAAAAATATTTTGTGAAAAATAATTGGATAAAAAGCGTAGTTCACAATTCTTCGCTTAAGGCGAAATGAGGTGCGAAAATATTCAAAGTCATGAATGAGTTACACTTGAGTAGTTTCGAAGTTCGATTTTATCCTCTTTTAAATGTATTAGAGCTCCAGATTGTTCTTGTTTAACGCTTCAGTTCTAAACAAGATTTTCCAACGGTTCATTTACAAAATTTAAGATTAGATTTAACATACAAATAAATATCTTTGCAACAAAATGTAGTATCGAAAATACAAACCCCTATTGACAAAAAATTCACTGTCAGTTAAGTAAAAGCAAATAAATTAACATGACCACAGTTGAATTAATAATAACAGGCAAAAGGTGCATTATTTCAGATGACAGTTTCTTGAAACATTTTCTGCTGACATGATAATTTATCACATTTACTAAGCGGCATAAGCACTAATTACAAAACTGTTATAATTTTGTATTCCATTAAATTCATATGGCACATTTTAACGTGTATCCTTTTATTCCATTGAATTCACATGCTTCTAACATTTCCTTTGATTTTCGATTCTTTGTTCAATTAGATATAAATTCCTTGTTTTTAACACATTCGCTGCCACTGACGCGCTTGTGCGTTACAAATAATATATAATTGTATCAAACCATCTATGTTATTAGATGACACCTTCTCTACTACAGTTAAAAGATAGCAAAGAAGGGGTCATCTAATTAGATAAATGGTCCTGATATCAGGCGAGGGTAGTGGCAATGAACGTGTTAAAAGTGAAAAGTTCTAGTTTCATCGACATGATCTATTAGACGATAATCAATAGGCGTTATCTTTCCGAAATTTTCAAGCAAATTATCAAACCATTTAACTGGTTTATATTCTTTACTTTCTAATAAGATTACATGCTCTATTTTGGAAATATTTTCTTATTTTGATTCAAATGGAAATCCATTGAATACCTACCTAGGTATTCGAAGTGATTTTAATATTGAATTATAATCGTTATGAAGGATTTTTTGCTTACAACAATCAAAATTCGATAAATCGAAGCACGTATGGCTTACGGGTAGGCAGTTATGTGGCTAATAAAAGTGTTTTTCTTATTCTAGCATAAACTGCGAACTTGGTACTGTGAGTACCATGAGTGCTTAGATTTTAATTCAGAATTTCGCTCACAAGCACTTAGTGTTTCGAAGAGAAAAGATTATGCATTTTAGACGCCTACTTGTCGACAAGCAGGTTGAAATCAAAATTTGGCATGGATCTACAATTTTAGTAGGAATATCACATACCGCATTTCATTTATCCGTTTCATTATCACATTTATATGCATCCAATTATACAGAGTGGCAGATAGTTAATTCCTTGTAGGATTTGGTTCAAAATGATACGGATCAGCACTTTAGATACCCTAACTGTGATGTTAGTTTCCATTTAGTTTTTTTTAAAATGTTTTGTAGTAACTTTATCTACTTTCAAATATACGGCATATATACTTCATATCAATAAGTATAATACATGGTAATGTACAATTTTGGTTTAAAAAATTATTCGCCTGTCCAGCATTGTTTTGAATTATATACAGATAGGCATAATTTAAAAAAAAAAAAAGTTCTTCGGACTCGAGAAGGTTTAAAACACGAAAATGCGTCAAAATGTTATAATTTTTAAGATGTTTATAAATTTGTTTCTTTGTTTACGAAAAAGTTAAAATGTCTTGTTTTTGTACGTTTGCCCTGCTAAAACTTTGTAATCCTCCAGAAATTTCATTTCCAGGCGGACTTACCATGTCCGTTCATGAAGGTGAAGCCAGCCACCATCAGAACGTAGTGCAGGTTCATTTGCTTCGATCCATCCCCTGCGAAGGCGACTCCGCCGTGGTACTTGAAGACCCAGAAGAGGATGAGCCCCAGAGAACCAGCCAACAAGATTTCGGCCAGGAAGGTCAGCCAGCCGAAACAGCAACGTGCCATCAGGGACAGCTCGGTACCACTGCTTTCGTGTTTCCTGTAAAGCACAAAGAACAACATTTGAATAAATCCAAAATAACATCACAGAATGCAAAAGCGAAACATTAAAGATTAATACGCGAGAACGAAGCACTTTTTGGTGAGGTTCTTTAACACATTGGCGCGTTTATGCGTTATAGATAACATGTAATTGTACCAAACCAACTATCTTATTAGATGACAAGATTTCAACTATAGTTCAGATATAGCAAGGATGGGGTTATCTAATTAGATAGTTGATCCGAATATCAGGCATGAGTCGTAGCAGCGAACGCGTTAATATTCTCCACTAATTAAAAGAATATGCATGTGTCGCTCTAAATAGACTTGACCATTTCACCAACAACTACAAATTTCGACACTTAAAAGAGGAATGTGCACTCGAACAATATTTTATTTATTCTAATATGATAGCAGTGACAAAATTTCTTTTAATTTTGCCAATTCTTAAGTTTTTTGTGTACCTAGTTTCCAAAACAATAGTTGCTTATTTATATTTTATTAAAGATATCTATACCTAGTATAAAATGAAGTCACCTGAAAGTTACTGAATGTTTGAAAGAAAAAAAAACACGAGAAATTCTTAACGGACATTAGAGCTATTTGTACCATTTTGCAAGACATTTATTGGGGAAGGTTTTAGTATATAGAAGTCATATCAAAATAAAAAGTTTCATAATTGCGATTTTAATTATTTTTCCTATACAATTCGCGCATTGGTTAAACAGTATCTGTACTTTGAACTTATCTGCATATGACAGAAAACCTAAAACTGTGCAGGCGAAATAGCAAGAGCTATGGCATGCATATGCGATACATTGCTTTATTGATATCTGATTTCAAACAGAGATTAAAAATTCGTTATATCCCCTCCCCCAAGAAAAATTAACCGATTTTGAAGATATTTGTACCATTTTGTAGGGAATTTATTGTGTAAGGCATACACATTTAAACCTTTTTGACTATTTAAATATTTCTGAACGAGTGCAATAATAATTGTTTTGTAGCAATTTTTAATGATTTCTAAATATAACTTTGTTTGATGTTGCGTGACAAATAAACATGTCATATCGGGTAGAAGCTAGACTCAAGATTAAGACCAATTTTTCCTTTTAGATGTTATACCACCAGCAACGTTATTCGGGTACTACTAGCATATGATATAACATTTCTAGGTATCACTTTGTTAAATCATCAAGGCAGATTCTAAAATTATTTCATAATGAAATGCTGTGTTTAGAAAAAAATCTCAAGTGCTTTAAAAGAGGCAAAAAATGGGCTTAACTAACCAAAATCTTGTATTTGATGTCCCGTTTTAAAATAAAGTTCCCAGTGGGAAGAATCAATTGACAGCCACCCAAACAACAAGAGCGGGCGTTCATTTTTGGAAGCGGCAGGGGAGCCCGGCTGTGTTTATCTCAGAGCCCATAAATACGTCACTGTTCCGAATATTGTTATTGGTTACCCTTTTTAGAGCTCGAACGGAACAGAGAAATAGGACGCCTACCACTAAAATGCTGAAAAACGATGTCTTGTCAGTTTTTATCCGTAAAGGTTTATTAGCCTTACTCAACGACGAAATTATTCTTAAAACTGAAAATATATGTACGTAAACATTAAAAAAAATTACTCTGAATCTGCAGCAAAATTTCACAATATCAGGTTGTATGTTACGAATAAATATGAAGTCACAAACTAGTGTTTAAGTTTCAATAAATAAAACTAAAAATTCGTGTGTCTGAAGGCAATACGCTTCCATGTTTCTTGACTGCGCTAAAATCAGTGTGCATTATTTTATGAAGTGAACAAAATAATCTACAGCATTTTAAAGTTGACAGCTTTCAGAAGAGATGGTCAGTACCATACGGGAACCCTTCGAACCAAAAACTGTCACGGTATGGAATATCTCCCCATTAATTAATTTATATTAAGTGGCAATTAAAGTTGATAATATGCAGGAAGCCACACTTAACCACACCAACAGTATATGATGCAATAATAGTCGCTAAATATCTTTAATTTTATAGAAAAATTGCCATGAATGAATGTTTATAGAATGATTGTTGGCGGTTAACCCTTAGCGCTCCGAAAAGTAATTCAATGCATAAATATATGCCGAATAAGAGAATTTGATTATTACTCCGAAAAATTAATATATATGAATTTAAGTTGAATTTTCCTGAAAAATTAATCTATGTATTTTTATCAGTAAAAATTTATGAAAATAATTATATAAAACGACAAAATTAACTCTCTTGAATGGTGTCTAAGAGGAGACATTGGAGTGTTAAGGGTTAAAACACGCCGTTCAAATGGTTTAAAGAGTATCAGGATAGCGTTCGGAACTTATTAGCTATCTGTAAACACAATCTGTTCGGCAAATGTTTATGCACATACAGTTTAGCTACACTCATTCTGTCAACTGGAGTTGCCACAGGCAATAGCTAAATTATCATGAAAATATCTTAAGTTCACTTTTTCTGGTCTTAACATTTTCATCAGCAGAATAAAAAGATTCTAAAGCTCCTAAACTAGAAATTCTTATCTATACTCTTTGCTACGCCGTTGGTAATAAAAAGGACTGCCATTACAAACCACATAATCTGGAGACCAAGTTTTTCCATTTCAGTGTCTTACAAATAGCCCAGACGAATTATTGAATTAGTATTCAGCAGATTCACTGAAATAATCAAATAACTTAACCAGACAGAGAACATTCTTTGACCTTTTGCACTAAGATGTCTGCCTCTGAGGCAACATTGAAGACGGTGCATCATTTCGAAGTTTTATTTTATTTTGATTGTTAAAAATACCTACAAAATAGTGCATTCATTTTTCAAGGAAATCCAACCCAAAACAATTTTTTATATTTACTTTCAAGAGCAATAAACATGTCTTTGTATTAGATGAATAATTATGCCCCGAATTATTAAAAAAATATTTTCTCAGTCTATTTGGCAACCACAGGTTCTCAAGAAGTCATCAAATCCAATATCATAATGGTTTACTTTGTTTTCACATCGACCTAAACCTCCCCCATAAGATCTAAAATAATTGTAACATTCCATCTCTTAGATACGATTCGCTTTGACAGATTTTAAAAGTATCAAATATTTTTTTAGGATTAAAATAGGAGTAAATTAAACATGTATGCGGTTCGTTTTTGTCTGTACACAAATACCGGAATTTTTTAAGCGTCAAATGGCAGTGCAGCTGCGTATAAATGTGAATCATAAAAAAAATATAAACAGTTTTTATGAATTCAGTTAAGATATCTGTGCGACTGTGTTTATATCAAAACTGGTACTAATCTCTCTTTGTCCACGCTTCTCCAACTGTGTGATGAAGTTTTGCAGCTGTGTTCACTGTTCTCCAGCTGCAGATGTGTGCCGTCTGGAAAATGCTGTTAGGGTATTTTGAACTTTCCTACTTGTTTTCCTATTTTCTCTGAACTATTTCCGTCTATTTTCGAGCCATTAAATAAAGAATTGTCTTGCTTACGTGTTTTCATCTTTTTGAAATTCCTTTTCCATGATTAATTCTTCACGTTTTTAAAGAAATAATTTTAACGAAAAGCAGGGTCATAATTTGTTATTAAAATTGGAAACTTACAAACTATATTCCATACAGGTATATATAACAGTGAAAAATAAATAAACGCATTTCCAAAGATTCAGAATTATACTAATATTTATATTAAGATGGAGGGGGGAAAAGGGAGTTCTGTTTCAATAACAAAAAAAGCAATTGAATTCTTGCAAACTGATTTTTTATGCTGCATTACTGGTTATATTGTGTATTAATAAGAAATATTTACTTCACTTGTATAGAAATATATTCCTTTTTCTCACTTATATAATTTCTTAAGTATGATACGCAATATATTAAATAAAGCAAGAATATAATTATACAGAAAAGACTGATTTCATGAAGTATTTATTTATTAAAATAATTTTCTAAAAACGCAATGTTTTTTAAAACTTTGATTCAAATTTTACATAAGAATAAATCAATTGAATGTACTACTTTAAGACAGTTATTAGTAAACATTTTTATGCAAACCTTGCATTCAATATGGAAAATGGAATCCTGACAATAAAACCGCCATTTGTAAAGACTTCAATGCACATCTAACATTGTGATGCAATATGCTAAAATGAAATTTTGAGTTCAAATTTTCAATTAATCGTAAATTTTATCACGTAATCCTGGGTTTTCATACATGTACGTACATCTAGAATATTCCTAAAACCAATCAATTTTAAACTTATTTCATTACTTCGAATATCTAAAACATTTTGATGTTTTAATCAGGAAATCAAAATTCGTAGCTATAAAAGCTCTCCCTTTACTTTGAAAGGGTTTTGCCACAAAATGTGGTTGGAAAGTAGAAATGGTATTTATTTTCAGACCATTTTTTATTATCAATTACAGTTTTAGGAGACATTGGTTGCAATTCAGCATATGATGTCATGGTGAAGCTTCATTTATTTAAGACATTTACTGTTGCTGTTTACGTCACGGTTGCCATTTACACTATCTCATTTTATGACCTCTTTACATATAAAAAGATATCAGAGAAAGAACGTAGTTAAGAGGTCCGAATCACAGATACGAGTGGAAATTGGGAACAAGCGTATGAATAAGAGTTTTAGCCAGTTCTTTATATATGAATCATTTCAAAGGGACAGAGATTCAAAATTAAAGAGAATAGAAATATATCCGAGTTATTAGATCCAAATAACTGCACAGATTTTTACAGTACTTTTCATTATTCTCTTCTCTTTCAGTTCTTTTCTCGCTTACCACGTATACATGTTTGAAATATCTAAATATTTTGATGAATATCGACAACTTTTTACACGTTCCCTGCCATCATTCAATTCAGCGAACAACTGTCCAATAAAAGGTTTACTTTAATATCACTTAATTGAAGTTGAAAAGACAACATATAATTAGATGGTATGGATGAACCGTATACAATTGATATGGGGATATAAATTAAACACAGAGCTGTCCTATCAGCATCAGACTACACTAAATGAGAACTTTTGCCATCATCCTAATATGGGAGACACGGTGACCAACGTATTAAATAACTATGTCATTTACTGAATTAAAGGTCTTAATGTATCTGAATTAAATCACAAACGTTTCACTGCTTTAAAACTACCATTTAAATTGTAACTGAATTGTTTGTCAGAATATCTGCAAATAATATCATTTAACTTTCTGAAAATAGAGGTGTTTATCTTCCACTCGATTTCTGAACGGACCATTAAGTTCACTCCGATAATTAAAGGTGCTGATTTACGTCATATCATGCGGAAGACTCGGCTTTTTCTATTTTCTCAAGTCATAAATCTTGTGGTCATGAGAAAAAACTGGTTTTATAACCCTTCGAGTCAAAATACCTCGTGGAACATTATTATCTAAAAAAAGGTTTAGTCTTTTCTTAAGGCAAATTAGTTCCTGTTCTCCACAGAAGATTCTTTTAAGCTACGCCGAAAAACACACTTTACGTTCAAGAACAGAGAAAAAAAATTCTGTCGACTGTCGATGATATGAGAGAACTGGTTTGTTCTCTGGCGTAAAGTAACAGGTGGTTTTCTGAGACGCACATATCTAAAGGAAAAAAGGCATCTGTTTCAAGCGGTCTTTACCCCATTCAAGTAGATCGGATTCAATTTGCAATTCAGCAGGTATTAAAAATTGATTTTTGTGGGTGTTTGAGATTATATATATACTAGATGTTATGCTGAAATAGCTCAGAACGAAATCATTCTTTATCTGAGCTCTATCAATACTCAATAAGCAATAAGCTGGGGGGGGGGGGGGACTGCGAGTTAACTGCATATAGTATAATAAAAAATGTATTAAGCACCAGATAAATTTAACATTTTTTTGCGTAATATTCTCTTAAGAAATAAAATACAGTACAATCACGTGTATCCTGCCTAATGTGGTGGAAGGGCACACTGATTTAACAAAAAAGACGGATAGACGACAGTTTTGTGAACTAAATTCTTTTTATTCCAAATCGATAATATGCAGATTTTTTCACTTCTTATTGGGTACTAAACTCTCCATTTACTTCAGACTACGCAAAAAGTGAATTTGCGAATACTGCATGTACTGTGCAGTTAGTTATAATCAGGAAAACGACAACTGAGGTCCGTTACAAACTAACGAAACAATGCTCTTTTCTTGTCAAAACTCATATTTTGCATACGATTCATAAAAGGATATTAGCAGATGTCCGCTTCCGATGCCTTGGCAATGTTGCCAATGCAATAAATAGCCTTCTTCATTTAATTACGATAAAAGACACTAGGCCGGATAGTATTGAAACCGGATACTAGGAAGTGTACTGTATACGAAAATTTGTTGCACAAAACCAAAGAATGAAGCTGACTTATGTTTTTTTTTTGTATTACTACGTTCTTTACCCATTTCCTCAAATTGCTTTGTAAATTCCGAAATCGTCGTGACAAAAACACTATTTCTACACAGCAGGCCCTTATTCGCAGAAAATATTATTGTAAATGATAAGCCAATTATAATTTGGAATGATCAGCAAAATCTACAGAATAAGAAAAATAAAGGATGAAATATTTTAATTTTTGAACTTGGCGTGCAATATTTCACTTGCATTATATTTTACAGGTAATAATTTGAAAAAAAAAATGCTTCAATTACTATGCCGATCAGATTGATTTAAAGGAATGTTTTCTCCGAAATTCATAAATTTGACATTTTTAAATATTTATTTTATGCTGGGCAAAGTTTGGCCTGCCTCCCCCCAAAAAATAACTACCTGCTTCATTAAACATTTATTAAAGAGCCAATATCAAATATTTTCCACTTTAAATCACTGACATGATTTATTTTAGGCAACGCAATTAGCAAGAAAATGCGGAAATAACTATTGTTAATAATGAATGATCAAAATTTTAGAAAACATTTACTTCTTTATTCTTGAAGCGCTTGAATGGCTGTCACGGGACGTCAAGAAGCGATTTCATCATTCATCGGAGTACCCAATCGCATGCAGATGAACTTTATGACTCGGAAACAATAATCGCTGCCACGCATGGCATAATTTACTTTGATGGACAGTTGGAAGCAATATTATGCCTCATAAAGCAGCATTAGAACGGCCCTTTTTAAAATTGAAACCCATTCTATTACTTTTGATGCATGTGCAAAAAATAAGTAAAATATAAATATAAAATCGATAAATAACCCCTTATTAAACGGAATCTGAAGAAACCTCAAAAACTTGAAGATGGCCAAAAGCTTAATTGACATCGAACAATGTTGATTCCAGAAGATGGAAACGTCATAATTGGACAAGGAAGCTCCATTTACAAGAAGTTCTATAATCACTGACTCATCCAATTACGAAGATAATTAAATCGTAACTGACAGATAATTAATACATTAATTGATCGAGGAGGGCCGATGTCAAATATCCATGCTCGGTAAAAGGAAAGTGAGACACTACGAGGAAGTGGCGGAGAGAAACGTGAGCGAACATTCGTAAATAGAGTGTAAACAAGAGTTAGTTCCCACTGACCCTAATTCTTCCGCCTCTTCGGACGCTGCCCACGCGTCGTTACCTCCGTTTTTCACAGTGCGTGACCATTGATGGATGGACACACATCCTTTGAAAAAAAAACGCTCTTTTAGGTTTGGACACAGAGATTTCACACAGTTCTTGACACGGTTGGTTTGAGTTTAGATTCATTCACAAACTTCGCAAGCAAAGCCCTGTTCCGACAACTTGGCTCGTCTGAAGACAAGCACATTTTTCTCCTCTTTTTCACACACGCGCATGCTCACTTAAAATTTTAGAAGCAGATGGCAGTTCGAATACAGTAAAGGGGCGTTGCATTTTTAAATTTTCTTTAACCCATCCAGGGAGGTGTAATTTAATTTACAAGAGGAGTGAACAAAACAAGTCCGCTCACAACAACAGATCAGGCAAGAAGTGGCGTAAAAAGAGCGGGAAAAAAATTATGCCTGTTTTATATAACAAAAGGTACTGATAGGGGAAATATTTTTTCACAGTGCTAATATATTAATATTCTAATAAGGATTACTCTACGTGTCAATAAAGCAAGGGAAACACAAGGATCTTTTTTCACAAATTATTTGTTTAAATCAGCAGTTATCTGTTCACTCGTAGCATGAGATCAGCTGAATTAAGGAGAAAACCTGACCGATTCCTGACCGTGGAATCGGTCAGGAAATAAGATAATATTTATAATGAAGTTACTATGGGCTGAATTATGCTAAAACTTAGGAAATTATTTCGAATTAAAATTAGAGTTTAAAATATCATTGCGCGCGCACACACACACACACATAATATATTATATATAAAATATGTGCGTGTTCCTTTTATTGACTATTTGTGGAAAGCTTTCAACCGACGTCCACAGGCCGAAATGGTCATACAATGGATCAATTGAAAGTTTACGATTATAACAGTAAAGGCCACAGGCCTTCCAAACAGCCGACTCCAGAAATCTGAATCTGTCCAAACTTTGAGTTCTTTAGCCCAGCTGATTCCACAGAGCTACAAGGTTCATCTTTGACGGAATTGCTCTAATATTGTAGTTAATTCCAAATTTCGGGTAGGCGTAAAAAGTATGTTTATCAAACATACTATATTATATATGTCTAATGTAGATTAAACAATGTAATAAAAAAATTTCAGCCAACATAAAGTGATAGAAAACATAATTTTCACTAGAAAAGGGTATTGAAAAGGATAAACGGACAAGCTCTTTCCGTTATCAAACAAATTTACAAATCAGTAATACGCAATAGTTGCATTTGCATTAGACTAATAAGTTATAATTGCAATTTCATTTGACTTAACAACTAACACTTAAAGCTAAACATAATAGGCACGTACAACAAAGACTGAAAATATATTATCTCGCAAAATATTTAAAAAAGAGAATTAAGAGAAAAAGCAACTATTTTAAAAATTTCACATTTTTTAAAGCGAAATTTCATTCCAATATTATATATATGTATATAAAGCACTATAACAACACTAATAATATATGTATAAAGTAATATTACAAAACTTAAATACTTGTTCTAACATATACTGCCAATGAGAAAATCGATAGAATTACGATATCCAATTCTCATCTCAAAACAATTCATTCTTTACGATAATATTAAGATACTTATAACATAACTACCTTGATAATGTTTTGATATTTTTTTTCTCCGGTCATAAAATTTTCTGAAGATGAATTCATTTTTTAATACCATTTCATTGAATAGTCATAGATTTGATGATTATTTTTTTGCCTACATATTCAGACAAAATACTTTATAACAATTTTTTGCATATATACCACCACAAAGCGCTGATAACTTTTTTTTACATACAGATGTTGTAGTGCATACTAGTAGAAAATTAAAAATATATATCTATCTAAAAACAGATATTATTTATTCAAGTAAGTATCCATGATACTTACAGGATTCAGATTCCAAACATTTTATTTAACTAATAACTAGAAAAACATTTGAGATGTAAAGGCAAGTCACTTACTTCAAGACTTTTCAATAAAGAGAGTTCAAATCCAAATCAAAGAAGATGCATTTCACAAGCACAACAGAAATCCAAGAACGTCTGCCCTTCTTCAACGGCGAGAGCCAATGAAATGACCAAATCACTCAATCATAAAAGCAATGTATGGAATCGCCGATATTTCGGTAGCTTTTGTCATTTAATAAAGCCTTTAGCAAAACTGTTACTTTTAAAGTATTGCCAATTTCAAGGAAGAAATTCCCTGTGCTTTTTGCTAAACGATTTGAATGGCTGGAAGTTTTGTTTGTTTGTGAATGCTTTTGAGGGGATGAGATGCTAAATTCCAGCCAGTGTCGAAAATTTTATTCTTTCGACCCACTTTCAGAAGGCAAATGGTTGACTGCCATTCGGATTTAAATCTTTCAACGCTTGACAGAATAATGAAATTCATTCGCTGATTTGGGGGTGGGGGGAGAAGATGAAAATGAGATATTTCTCAAAGATTCACTTAATGGTCAACGGATAAAAGGTGAATGACCTTTATTTTGAGGAATATTTTATTTTTCAGGACTTTCGAAAAGACGAATGGTTTACTAATAGTTTTGGTTAAGGTGTTAGTTTGAAAGTGGGGCATGACAGATTCCTCGTTTGGAATGCAGATTGCTTGATATTGATCGATGTGAAATTGAATTGATTTATTAGTTCGCTGTTTTTTATTTAAAAAAAAACAAGAGTATGTGCAAAGAGGTTTATAATTATTTGCAATGCAAATATGATCGTTTTGGATCAGTGACAATTTTTATCTTTTTTGAAATTTTGAATAAGTAATAAAATATGAAAACTGTCATTGGAAAGTTTAAACATTTGTAAGAGGATTAACACATATTAAGAAGAAACAAGCAGCATAATTTTTTTTAAAAAAGTAATTTCCTACTTAGGTTAACAAAGAAATTTTTTATTTTTGTAACTTTTTATTAAATAATTATCAAAAAATTATTGATTTTCGCAAGAACGGAACTAACATTTTTCACGTTCATGAGAAAAAATACTGAAATCCTTGCATTTTACCGATTGAGCTACTGCCGTTGATTTCCATATTCATTACAAGTTGCTAAAAGTCTGTTTAAAGTATTAAAAATTTATTAAATTTAATTCATGAATCAATATTTGAAAAAAAAATTATAACATCCAGTGTCACCCATAACAAGTTTTTAAAAAATGTATTTGAACTTGAGAAAAGGTATTTTATTAACGATTGAAAATTTCAACAAGACGTATGAATAAATATATATATAGGAATACATATATATATAATTGTTAAGACGTTAAAGACGACTCATGAAGATATTATTCTCATATTCAACAAATATTCAAAAAAAAAACAATTAAAATATTTATCGGAAAATTAAGCTTAATATTCAATAATTTCCATTTAAAAGCTTGTCTAAAAACCACATTGCTTTCTGAGAGTAAAAAAAAAAAAAAAAAAAAATTATGCTTTTTTCTTTCATCATTTATTTAGTACTCAAGTATCCGGCCATATGTGGCGGAAGGGCAGAGAGTACAGTCAAAAACCGGAAAATATTGAGATTTTAGGAACTCATTTCTTTGCCCACCAATATCAGAAGACAAAGTTTTGATGCCAAATTTTACTATGCAATACGGGTTTTTTTTTGCTTCTGATTACTAAGCCTTCCTTTTTATCTCAAATTGAAAGCGGCCATTGCCCGGTGAAACATAGAGTTGCCGGTAAAGTATCGTGTTATAATAGAAAACTCTGTATTGATAGTTTATCTATATTCATATACTGCGTTGCACGTTTCAAGAATTTATTAGCGAAAAATTAAGTTACTGGATATAAACTGTTCACTTTTTAACATGAATTCAGTAATGCCTAACTTAAATACAGGAAACATAAACAAAACTTTAAAATACACCGTAGGCGTGGTTCTTAAGAAAATTCAAAGACTTCAACTATCAATTTTTCATCCATAAATGATTACACAGATATGAAAAGATAATCCTAAGATAAGAGTCGAAACTTACAGTATTTGGTTTTGGGAAAAGTCCTTAATAGATGACAGCTTCTGCAAAGTCAATTTCCTCATTTAATTTCAGTAAAAGAAAACTAGGCCGGATAGTATGGAAACCGAATATTCGGGAGTGTACTATACAAGCATTACGACACACGCATAACGTTCATTCCTTCATTTTAAGCGGCGCAGTTTAGCCAAAATATGACTATAGCGCCAATAAATGCCGCCACCTTCATTTTAAACAGGTCTGGTCACATGAAAATTCTCCCTTTCCTTTCACGAACACTCTTTTTAAAAATACGCGAGGCTTTTCAGAGGGACAAGATTTGAGGGGAAAAAAAAACATCGAATCGATTTGTTCGTCATTCTATTGTCCAAAATGGGAAAGTAATACCCGCCACAGATGAAATTCTGAGAAAGTAATGCTACTAGCATTTCAAAAAGGAAAACGTACTTTCGGAACATCGACAGCAAATGATTGTATTCTATGATTCACAAAAAGAAATTTCCTTTGTTGGTAATAATAGCACATTATTAAAGTGTTTTTCTAATAGGAATGAGTGGAGGGGTCAACAACCTTTGAGAGTCAATTTGATTTTACATAGGAAGGAAATATACATTTAGAAAAAAGGGAAAAAGGGAAGAAACCTTTCCCTATAATGAATGAGTGAACCTGAAAAGGAAGAATATTAGAACTGCAGTTGAAAGCTGCGCTAATTTAAGAAAAGTTGTTTTTCTCAAGGAAATGCTATTATAAATTAAATTTGTTATTAAAACACTTCGAATTGACCACATCAAAAAATGAACAATGCGAAAAATTGACTTTTATCAATCATTAAATTTATTGAATATTTCATAAATTGAAAACAGTTTAACCCTTTCACTGATTCATTTTCTTTAATATGAAATTGCATGAAGTCTCAAATTTTAAGAATATTTTGACTTCTGATTTAATTGAGAATTCATATAGAGCACTTGAGATATTGACTTGATGTAATTTTTGCATAGTTTTATGAAATTGGATGAATTAAATTTTGAGAATGCTTTGTCTTTCGATTCAATCGAGAATTCATATAGAGCACTTGAAATATTATTTGACTTAATGTAATTTTTACATAGCTTTATAATAATTATAAACAGCGTGATTGCATGCATGGCGTACGGGCAAACCGTTAAAGAGGTTAATTTTAAAATCTGAAAAACCTTCAGTCATGAAATGGAAAGGGCGATTCGGAAATAGAGAATAGTTTACAAAACGCGGTATAGCACTGATAGTTATTTCCACAAAATATTACAGAATAAAATTATAAAGAAACATTTAAAAAATGTCATCTAAAGAGGTTTTAATGAGCAATATGGAACGGATTTAGCTTTCAGCTGAAATAACTTATTACGCATAATATGTGATGATGAACCTGAAATCTATGAATCCACAATGGTTCCAGTGATTTTTAAAAAAGACGTTTGTTAAATTTGAGACAATTTCCTTAAAAAAATTTTTTTAATGGGAAAAATACTACAGCACCATACTACAAATGTATTGATTATACCTTCACGAATCTAGGCTCAGGTCAGATAGGAAATTCCTAATTTATTAGAAGGTGCCTCAGACCTTTAATAATCCTATTATAAGCTGAATTCCTTATGTATTTTTTGCACTGAAAACACTTGGATGAATGAAAAAATAACTAGAAATAATGGAAAACCTTTTTAAGTAACAAAGTTTAAAAGTTTTTACATTAAGGCTTTTATATAAATAGTACACTTTAGGAAATGATTTTTGAAAACAAAATCAACAAGTCGATATAAAATCATTAAAATAAGAAGAGTTGATCAGGTTTTTTAATCACACTTCTGTAATTTTTAAAGGTGTTTAGGTATTTCCTTAAAGTATTGCTTTCAACGCCTCAAGTTTTTTACGCTTTTATTTTCATCTTTTTTGGGGAAAAAAATTCTTTTTTTAAGGCAGCTACATAGATGCATCTTTTAAAACTTTATTATTAACCTTTATTTGCTAATCCTTCATGTTTCTAACAGTATATATTTCAGGATTCATTATTATAGATATCAAGAAATGCTGTAATAAATTATTCCCAAATTCAATTATAACAGAAAACAATCAATTGACTGATAATCAAGTTCCAAAAATATCTAAAGATATCTTAAATAAATCTTGAATTTCACCAGAACGAAAGAAAATAACTAAAAATGAGCAAAGTGGATAAATTTATCTGAACTTCTGAAATCTTATTTGAGTAACAATAAAAAATAATCTCAAGTTTTGTATTGATTTAACCCTAAGCACTCCGATGCCTTCTCTTAGACATCGTTCAAAACAACGCATCGTTTTGTCGTTTCATTAAATTATTTTCTTAAATTTTGATTGGTAAAAATATGCAGTTAAATTTTCTGGCAAAACTCAACTTCCTCTTATTGGGCAAATTCATATATATAAATTTTCGAAGCAATAAACAATCATATATAAAAAAAAATAATATATAATCAATATATAAAAAAATTCATTATATATAAATTTTTCTGAGCAATAAACAAGTCTTATTGGGCAAATATTTATACGTCGAATTACTTTTCGGAGTGCTAAGGGTTCATGGTTTCCTCCACAAAATATTTGTAAATTTCAAATTTTGATAGACACACAACTCATTATTTTTAGAAGTTCTATGCTATTCTGTTCACTGTTCTCTGCATTTCCCTAATCATCTATTTATATCTGAATACATTAAATTACAGTATAGAACGCTAAGGGTTAAATTAATAACTGTTATGCTGATCTTCTAGTCTCAATGTAGTTTTCATAGAAAGGAAAGTGCAACTTAAGCATTTACATTTGATTTACGCAAGAAAGCAGCTTAACTTGAATAGGATGGCATCCATCAAGAACTTCCTTTTTCACTGTGCCTCCAAAACGGAGACATTCGAGAAGATCTATTGCTTTTCAAGTATCATTACGGACCGTTAATCGGATTTGGACGCGTCACTTAGAGGTATAGAGGACAGCATTTGTCGCTTATCTTTAGAAAATACTGTGAGAAAAACAGACTAATACGATTAAAGTGATTTAAAAAGGAATGAGCAGTGCGTGTAGATTCATCCATTATTCCACAAAGAAGCTTGCTTCACTTTTGTGAAACGCATATTATTTTTAAGCCTTTAACCCTTTCACTGCAAACTTATTAAAGACAAAAAAGGATGGATAAATAAGATTAAAGCAGTTGTTGTTGATGAATAAAATTTTGGATTCGTGTCTTCGGTCAAAGGAAAGTTTAAATACTAAGGTTGTTTTGAGCAACGTTTAAAGAGAATTTAAGACTTGGCTTATTAAAAATCGCTTCTAAAACGCGGTATACCCCTTTTATTTGATTTCTTTAGATTTTAAACTCAACTAAGTAAATTAAGAATTAAAAAAAGAAAAGAAACGAAAGGGAGGTCAAGTTCAAAGATGAAACCAGTTTTGTACAAGACTTCCAAGTTTAAATACTTCACATAAATTTAACGGTGTAGACGAATTTTCAAACATATTGAACAACTAATTTTAAAAAAAAATTAAATTTAAATTCCTACTTAGGTGTCAACAGAGAAAAATTTTATTTTAGTTAACTTTTATTAAATAACTGTCAAAAAAATATTATCAAAAAATTATTGATTTTCGCAAGAATTGAACTCGTATTCTTCACCTTTAGAAAAAAAAAAATACTGAAATCTTTTCATTTTACTGATTGATCTACTGCCTATTGATTTCAATTTTCATTACAAACTGCCAAAACTCTATTTAAAGTATTAAAAATTAATACTTTAGATAGTTTTAAAATTTAAAGTATTAAAAATTAATTAAATTTAATGAATGAATTAATATTTGAAAAAAAAACTTTATGAGCATCAAGTCACTATAAGTTTAAAAAATATATATGAACTTGAGAGAAGGAATAAAAAGTATTTTATTAACGATTGAAAATTTGAGCAAGTTAAATAAATAAATAAATAAATATAGGGCGAGTATGAACTAATAGCAAGAATTGAAAAATAGCCAAACTTAATTCTCTTATTTAAGAAAAATAGGCCATTAACTTTTCTTAAAGGGATATAAATTAATCCCACAATAACATCAAAGAATAAACAAATCAATCTAAACAAACTTCCAGCCAAAGAGTAAATAGATTTTATTTTGGAAATTTTGTTTCTCTTTCAGTTTGCGCACGTTAGTACCGATTAAACGGGCTATTAAACCCAAGATACACATTAGGAGTTATTTTCCATGTGTTTAGTGTTTAACTTTTAATGCCTTTGATTCTAGGTCAAGAACACATCACTTTGTTACGTTCCTACCTCTGAAGACTGAAGCATTTCTTTTGTTACAAGCCCTGTCAAGCCTGAAGTAGTTTAAAATACAACCTATTTTTCTTGTTCTGTTAAATACTTTTCTTTTCTTCGTGATAACAGAAAAAAAAAATTCATTGCGTTAATATGTTGTGAATAGCAAATTGAGGTTTATGAAATGAGTTCTAAAATAATTAAACCTACATATTTGTTTTCTCTAGTTAAATCAAATCATCCGTTTTAATAGCCACTATCTTTTAAAGCAACAATTACTGACACGCAAGACGGGACAAGCATGGTACAGACCAGAAAAAAAAACTGAGATCCATATATAGATTCGTATTTTATAAGTTTACAATTAGGTATCCCGCACTATAGTCAACATCATGGATCTTGCGCCATAAAAAACCAAAACAAACATACAATTAAGCACAAGGTTTTGCATTAAAACAGAAAATGGAACCTTGAACCAACTAATAATAATTTTAAATACAAACAGCATTACAGTGATTAGAAGTCATTCCAAAAAATATACTGATAAATTAAGATTTATAATCTTTGGTTAGAATAAAATTTTAATTTCCATCGATTCTTAATCTAATAATCATCAATGCTAATTTAGTCCTATTAACCTAGAATTTGCTAACACAGATTTCCAGATAGTAAAGAAAAGTAATTTTAGAGACATGATTACTGACATCAAATAGCGTTAAAAAATAATAGCTTAAAAAAAGAGGGGGGGGGGTAGCTTAGGTTTTTATTTTAAAAAATAGCAAAATAAAATATATAAATAAAAAGCCAGAAATTTGTAAGTAACTGAAACTGTATATCTAAAATAAAAATAATTTAGCTTTGATAATTAAATATAGGTAGATAATTGAGAAAATTTAGAAGTTCGAATCTTAGATAATTCTACGCTCTTTGCACGATAAAGTTGATATAGTTATATTAACGTCACTTTTTAAAACACTAAGGCTAGTTTCTGACTGACATCATAATTATGAACCACGGTCATATAACGAGGACAACACTTGAGCTAGTACCCCCACCTACAAACGTCCACACCACATCAACGGAAAGAACTTTGACCCCGACGGATTTAACGTGCTCAAAATCCTCTTAAACTGTAGTTATTCCGTGGAATCGAGTCTGTAACTTGAAGTTCACCGGTTCCGAAGCCGAGACCTTACCACCGGACCACTGCAGATTTTTTAAGATGAAAATATTATAAATTAGATTCTTTTGCTTTATAAAGAATTGTACGACTTCATCTTTTGGATATTATTTACTAAATAACCAAAATCTTTCTACTTTTTAATAACTAAATTATATTAGAATCTCGATTATTCAATTAAAAGGAAAAAGTTTAAACCCTTAGAAATTGAGTTCCCGTTCGTGTGAAAGAGAATATAAAATATGTAAAAAATTATTTTATGTTAAGAAGAACAACTACACTTGCTTTGAGCTAAGTCAAATATTTTTAAATTGAAATGACTTTATCAAACTCATAGTATAAGGAAGGGATTAATGGCAGGTGAAATTTCAAAAACATTAAAATAAAAATTACCCATTTTTTTGTCGCATTCTGGTATTTAATTTCATGCGAAACTTTTCTTCTCAAATTGGAATGAACTTTTCACATGCATTTTAATTTTTTCGTGTAGCTGTGGCTTTGTAGAAAGGAATCGGATGGTTTCCCGATTCAACCGTAAGCGGGCTTAATGCACGTTAAATCCGTTGGGGTCAATCGTCCTCCCGCTGGTCTGTTGTTAAGTTTAGAGAGGGAGTGTCAGTTCTTGTGTCTTCCTTGTCATCTGACCGCGATTCAAAATTACGACTTGTGTCCCAAAATATTGCTGTGTCCCAATTGTGTTGTTTTAAAAAACGAAACAGTAATATAACTAAACTAAACTTCAACTTTTTTCATCACTGATAATTTAACTCCAAAGGATTATCCTTAATAGTTTAGTACAAAAGAGATTGAACGACGCAGTCATTGATGCCCAAGGAAAAATGGCAATGCTCAAATCTATACGATGCGAAATCACGCGATAAAGAAACAATGGGATGCTCTACAGAAAACGCAGCTGTGTTTTTCCACCATATCAAGACAATCAAAATTCCAGGACGACAAAACAACATTTTCCGGCATTTCTTTCGTTGTTTGTAAAGAAAAAGGTTGTAACATCTAACTTAAACAAAAAAATTTCTTCCAGAAGAAAGATCAACTTTGTATTATCGTAGTGCCTGTTATGTAGCCCTTTTCATTAATATCATTTTCTGAAAGCAACAATGAATGCGATGGTACTTTCAATTATTCCTTGCTCAGCCTTGCCTGCAAGGACACCCTATCGAACAGGTTATCCATTACATCAGCCGGACAGAGTCTCTTCAGGTGAGTATTATTATTATTCAGATTCACAACCTCCTCATCTCGCGAAGGTCACACAGACCAAGATGCGAAAAAAACAAACAGAAAGGAGAATCTTCTCAGCAGATGAAGGTCGACGGGCTGTTTATAAATCAAGCCTTGGGCAAAAGCGCCCAGCAAAGAATTTAGGTTAAACATCTGGTGGACAGAGGACAGATTCTGAAGAATGTTATGGCACTATTAAGTTAGTACCTGAAGTTGATTCAAATCAATCGTCTCTTGAAGCAGGTATGAAATATTTAATGGTTGCAGTTCATGCATCCCAGGAATAATACGCATTATGCATATGCAGCCCAGTATTAATAGTCCATTGTAATATTTTATGTCAAGCGCGAAGGAATGATGCAAAAGCCGATTTTGATAGTAGTGAATATGTCCCTGTCTGCCAGCGAATTTGCTTACAATGCGCTCAGTTCACCCTACTAATACGTGAAGTGAAAGAAGATGAATGTGATTCCTCATCAAAAGTGCCCGTTCTGTGATTTCCCGTCGTTTATTTGTTCACAGTTTATTCATGATTTGAATTCGAAACTTGGTTTTGAATTACGTGATGGTAAAGCAAACACTGTTCAAAATGTACGAGATGTGAAATGAATCTGGTTCAAACAGCGTGGTATAGCAAGAAAAATAAAAACATGGAAGCCTCTGAAATTGAAAAAGAATGTCGAGA
>JAPMOQ010011698.1:470441-486897 GCA_026543055.1 Argiope trifasciata
GATTTATTTAATAATTCATCGAAACCTCTTTCTGAAATTTTCTAGTTTTGTGAAGATTCTTCTTCTCAAAACATCTCTGGAATATACAAAGATCAAGGCGATAGTTTCTCAAAACCACGACAGTACTATTCAAATTTCTCTAATAACTTTTCTCTCTTTTCTTCTTGATAAAATATTGCATGGTCGTGAAAGCTCAGATTTTATTTTCGGAGTTCCGATCATGAGATTTTTTTTTGTTTGTTTGTTTTGTTACGTACATAGAGCAGAAAATTAAAAATGCAATCAGCACGTCTTTCTTTCGAACAATTAGAACCAAAATTTGGCTCAAATATACAATTTTAATTTTTTAAAAAAATTTGTCATGAGAAAGTCTGTAATGATAATTCTACTCCATTAATCTATCTTTTCATGTTTTGTAATTGTTATCACAAGTACTCAGATATCCTGACTGAGTTTTAGTTTAGTTACATTAACGTAACTTTATAAAGCAACACTACTGCTATTTTTGGAGAAATCTCTTAATTTTGAACCCCCCCCCCCCCAACTTCACACCAGAGGGGAATGTTTGCAACCCCCTTACACGACGGTTCTTCGGAGGAGTCGGGTCTCGAACCTGAAACCCTTCCGACTCAAAAACCGAGACCTTACCAATAGGGTCATCGCGCTCCATCATGCCTGGGAAACTATACCGTGTTCTTTCGTTAAAAATTTGATAAGAATTATAAATTTATTCTTCAAAGCAGGACGAGTTGTCGTGTTATCAGACAATCAGAGCTTAATACCAAAAAATGATTTCTTACTCAAAGAGGTACGAAAAAGTGTAGTTCTATCAAAATCTTGTCATTTTTTTCTTCTGTAAAATTTGGTACTTTGTTTGTTTCGTATTCGGAAAAAATACTAATATATAAAAAAAGGGGGAAAAAATGTTTTTGAGCGTCTCTTTAACTTCATAAACATCATGCAAGTGAAAATGAAAGTATATTTCTAATAAGAAAGAAATATAAAAAAAAATCTAGAATTTGAATAGATTTTTAATTCAAATTTTCGAAACTGAAAAGAAATATTTTGAAACAGAAGGAAAAAAGTAAATATAATACATTCGAGCGTATCCGGCCTAATGTGGCGGAAGTGCAGACCGGATAACTAAACAGACAGATATGCTTCATTTCTTTGCCTACCAATACCAGAAGACAAAATTTTTATACCAAACTTATTTTATCACTTTTTATTGAGTACTAAGCCCTCCATTTATCTCAAGCCACGTAGAATTTGAAAGGGAATACGGCCATGTGGTTCAAAAAAGCAGTTACCGGTAACGTATCGAATTAAAATAGAAGATTCTGTACTGGTAGTTTATATATTTTACAGCATGTTTCAAGAATTTATTAGTGAAAAAGTAAATTAAAAGATATCTACTATTCACATTTTAAACAAATTCTATAATGACTAACTTAAATGCAGGAAAAGTTATAAAAAAAATCTTAGACCTAATTCTCAAGGTAATTAAATAAAAATGATTTTATATTTCAACGATAAATCATTACACAAATGTGAACAGGTAACTCTAAAAATAAGAGTCGAAACTTACAATTTTTAATTCTTGAAAAAAATCTTTAATAGGTCTTTTCATAAAAAAAGATTTCATATTACCTTCTGATAAAAAAACACAGAAAAGTTCAAATGGAATTCGCAAGCATTATTTCGTCCAGCCCTCAATGTGAAAAATAAATAAATAAAAATAAGTACAGCGTAATCACGAAGCTGCCGTGAATCTTGATTTATATTTTATATATATAATACAGACAAAAGAATATTATCTTTTCTGAAAAAATAATCAGAAGCACATCAACAGTTTTAAACAAGGATAGCAATTATACCTTAAAGTCAACAAGATTAGAAAAAAACCGATAATTTTCTGAAAGAAAAACCATTAAGAGATAACCAATTTCACAAACATATAATTGGGAAGAATCAAATCTTGAAATGTAGGGCAAGTAACGATTCTTTGGAAATGGCCCAATCAACAAAGCTCGTGGAATTGAGTTTGAACAATCACTACCCTCAAAATTGCGAATCAATCGATTTTTAAATGATCGGTTTGGAACGCTTTCCTTTCAGCAAAATCTTCTGGCAATTTTACCCGAGCAATATAAGTGTTGCAAAACTGGAAAATTCTAAACAAAACCGATACTTATATTACAATAAATTTATTGTGAGAGTTAGTTTCAAGGTTTGCGAAAAATGCTGTCAAACAGTCAAGATATCCATTTAGAGTCAAGGCCGGAAATGATCATATCCCCCTACCCATTCAAGGGCTTTCACAAAATGAAATAATTTTTACCCAACCTGTTCATAGATTTATTTAAAAATATATTAATTCAAATTAGGGTTCCTAAAGTATTTTTCATAATTTTTTTTATCTGTATAGAAATTTCAATCGATGACCGAATTGCATTTGATATGCGAAGTAAAATTAGACAAATGAAATAATTTCTGTACAGGAAATTCTATCAAATACTTTTAGCCATAAAAGTACAATGACATGTTTTGATACAAAATTACTATAATATTAAATTACTGCAAATATTTTCTTGACCAGTTTTGGAGTGGAGACATGTTTTTAAAAACCATGCATTAAAACAAAAAATACATAAACTAATTATGAATAAAATAATTTTTTAATTTTTTGAAAACATTCAGCGCATTTATGATTGAGAAAAATAAATAATTAACAATAATAATAAGCTGCTTAATAATTAACATAGTGGCTCTCTCAAAATACGCCACCAATTTTAGAACCGATAGTCATTTAAGTTTATGAAATTTCAGAAATGATTTGGTCGAGGATAAATGTTGGAAACGACGATTTCTGAAGTTAAAGATAACTATTTTGGGATTAACTTCGTAATTTTGAACCAAGAATGAATGACGAGAATACGAGAGAAGCGGCTCTCTTCTATACCCATTATCCATGCGGCGACGACACTCAATAAAAAGAGCGCAAACTCAAATCCATGGTGGATATTCCCTGGAGTTGGACATCGAACCCACCATTGCACCACGAGGATACCACAACCCAAAAATCTGTATATACGCATTACTTTCACTTTATTTTCTCACGACACAATTTTGATACAAATGGAAAATTTTTTGACCACATAAAAATTTCAATAACTTTTACTAATGAAAACTGAATAACCTAATAGCCCCATTGCTAATTTCTCGAAGAGCTCACAAGAGTTTTCTCAATCAAGAAATTCTATCAAGTAACCCCATGAAAAATGTTGGCTAATTTCTTAATGAAATCTTTAAAGCTTTTCGATTTAAATATATATACTAAACTAAATACAGATTATATACAGTGAAAGTAAGGTTCTTTTTAATTTTTAAGCATAAGTACTGCCTTCAGCAAAACTTCCATCCCCAGTTTCGTCATCATCAGTTAGGAGTAAAATATACATGTGCCATGCTACCATTTTTAAAAATCTCCATTATATTTGACTTTTAAAAGTGCATTAACGGTTAGTTTTCATGGTACCTTAACAGAGAAGAATACAGAGATCTTTATCCTCCCTCCCCATTCTGTGGCTAAGCCTCTAAGGGTAAGTTCACACGGTTCGAAATCTAGAAGTACAATAATGTGACGAATAATAAAACTTTACGGAACTTAAACATTACCGAATTCGGATTAGAAATGCAACGATAATGAGGAAATTTCAAAAATGAGCAAAACATCACTTTTAGGTCTAAGTCAAAAAAAAAAAAAGATTTCAAAAATATCCTTTATAAAGAATAATGAAAGGTTTCAGTTAGGTATTAGATATACGTGAAAAGGCTGTAAGGTGATTTGTTCTGTTTTCTTTGGAAAAGAAAAGCTTTCCTTCCTCAAATCTTTCTTTGTTGGTGGATGAAAAAAGTCCCTCCATTGTGCAGATCTGCCGAAGTACACGGAAATCAAAAAGAATCGTTTCATAAAAGTAAATCCCCTCCTAATTGCGATGCCCATTCTTCGCCGCCGGAAACGATGGCCGCGCTTTTCTTTTGTTGGCATGACCTTGGAGAGTGAACGGTCAGATGGAGTGGGATTCTGAGCTGGACGGTCTCCTTCACTTGACCGGCGCTAAAAGGATTTCGACCATCAGTTGTACATTGGATCAGATCTTTTCTATGAGATAAGAAGTGGCCTTAAGGCAGTCAAATCGAAAAGCAATCACTCTTGACTCCAATTTTTTTAAAGAAATTTTTATTTTAACAAAATATTGCGGAACCAATATTATATAAGGCCAACAAGTCGCTCCCTTCTTTCTGCAGATAAGACTCACATCCAATACCCGTTGCACCTAGAGGCGATGCAACAAGTATCATAGACATATTCCAGATTCTAAGGAGACAAATTATTAACATGTATATGTCACTAGCCAAATGTGATAAGAGGACGGAAAAATGCCATGATCTGAGCACCATTTAAATCAGTTAAGTCTCTCAGCAGTACAAGATACTAATATTGTACAGCGTCTATACAATATTATACAGCATTTAGAATGATAAGGAGTCAATGAAAAATAACGAGTAGAATAATAACACTACTCGACACAGTGCACAACTGATATTTCACATTATAAACGGATCAGAAAGTGGTTTGGTCTCAGCAATTCAGAGACAATAAATCGCAGGTTAGAGTTATTCTTAATACAACAGTACTCAATCTTATAAAGCCATGGGCAACGTGTTATTATATTTCGAGTTATTATAGATTTCTTTTTGTAGTCATTGTGGTACTACATTCAAGATAAAACTGTTTTATGATGTAAACTCAATAATAATTTCTTATATTATACACAGCCTTATTACTTGCAGGTTACTCTCACCTTAAATAAATGTGGAGCAACAATTTCTATGCGTTTAACAAAGTCAGCTCTAGAAATTATTGGGAAACCTAAACAATCGCACACTGAAAGATATATTGAAGACGGTAACTGCAATATTTTCTTTGATGCAAAGCTTTCTCAAGATTGAGGACATTATCATTTTAAGCACAATTCTAAACTGCAATTGCATGGCACTAAAAAGAGGACATCTTTGGATATTTTTATGCATATTAAAATCAACGATTATTAAAAACAAAACTGTAACACGATAGATATTAAATAGTAAAGATACTTTTCATTAGTTTCAATAGGAGTACTAATATCTGTGGGTTACTTGCTTGAACTCAAAAGTTAGTGGTGGATACAAAACTGCTTATCTGTTAAAATAATGGCCTTCTCGAAATAATAAACAAGAAGGTTTGACCAACTAGCATAAACAGCTAAAAAAAAAGTTTCCCAGCTGTTTCCGGTCTCAAAAAGATTTTTTTCCCTACTATTTTTTCTTGCTTCCTTCATTTTTAAAAAAACAAAATGGGGGGAAAAAAACGTACCGACTTTGTAATTGCGAGCATTACAAACGATTGAGAAAATCATAAACTGAATTCAAATAGCAAGATTAACAGTTACTTGTTTATTTGAATACAAGACTAATTCAATAAACAAGAAGACATTTCTTTATTTTGTACAGTAATTTATTCACAACTAATGATTCGTTTTTGATTTTACTACGGTAATCGACCCAGAGACCTTCAAGAAAAAGATTTTTTAAAAATTGACCATTCAGAGCGTTAAATGTGTTACGCTATACCTTAAGTTATACATTCATTAGATATTTAAGGACGCAATACAAATTCTATCGCAAGGTTCACAAGCAGGACCTCTTCAAGCTAAATACATAAAACATTTCAATAATTATTCACAGAAATGCTCGTTAAATTACTTTATTGGAGTATCCCATCGAGTTGCCTCGAACTTCGCTAATAACTCGGTAAATTAAACGACGAAATTGATTAAGGATAAATCAACACAAATATTCTATCCATCAATCGAAACTGTAACGAACAATATAATTTTAAAAAGGCACTTTTAAAATTAATCCTCGCTGCTATGATTTTCTTAATACATTAAGAACCACGAAGAAATCTTAAGACATATGCCTAGGATCATATGTTTTAGGGCAAATTTCTACGTTCAAATCTTGGTTATTTATTAAGTACCCCCACTTGTGGTGATCAGCCGGTTCGCCAATCTTAATTCTCTTTAAAATGCTCAGTTTAATACTTTATGTGACTTGCCTTTTAATAGCTACTTCATCAAAATATTTTTAAGGTTCAAATTTTGATAGTCATTTAATTCACTCATTCACTTATAAAGGCCTTGAGCCCGTAATCTACTATATGTCTCCTTAATTATCTATTAGCTCCCGCAAAATTTCATTATTAAATTAAAGTGGAGATGATTAAAGCTGCAGTTAATATAAAAACATTTTTCACTGAAACTATTCATCTTTTTTTTTTAATGTAAATATCGAAAACAAGAGTCCATCAGCATTTGTGTCTTATGTGTACTACAGAATAATTTACATCTCAAGAATTATTCAACAAAAATTTCTCAAATTCCCCTCTTTTATTGAATAGTGATAATCACATATTCATAAATCACTCAGTTTTAGAGACTCGGTTGATTGAAGTTTATCTCATTTTATTTAAAATATTAGTGTCTGAAAAATATCTTGTTAAATATGACTCACAGAGCAGAGAATCTAGACAAAAGCTAAACATTCTTCATTCATTAAAATATTTATAGACTCATGTTACATACTATGCTTCATTTAGACCATCTTTGTAGATGTATTTTTATTATTAAACCTTTACAAATTAGCCGTTGGGCCTTGAATTAAAAAGATATATATTAAACCATATGTGTCTTAAATAAAGCTGATTTATTTAATTAATAATACAGTAAAAGTCATATACTTTTCCTTAGATTTTCCTTTAGAAAAACACATTTCATGCTTATTTCATTTCATATAGACATATGCTGAAAATTACATTTTTATGTGTTAAATTAGTTTTTTTAAATTTGAGTTTTTGTCAACCTGGTGGCAACATATTGATAAAAAATTTCCCTTTCATTCGTAACGCGAGCGTGCAGCTTAAGTTTTATTTTTATTGTTAAAAAATAAGTTGCAGCTTAAGTTTTATTTTTATTGTTAAAAAATATAATTAAATTATTTTTTAAAAATTCATTAAAAATCGAAATTAAATTTTTGATTAAAACAATTTTTTTAAATTTTTAATAAGATGTAAAAATCAATTTTATGTTATAATATTTTCGAAAATTATGACCGAAAAACGTCAAAGTTTCGCTTAATTTTTTTATTAATTAAAATTCTAATTAAAAATTCGAAAAAATGGCACAGAGCTGCACATTCCCGACCCCTAAGGTATACATGTACAAATTTGTTGGCTATAGGTGCAACAGTCTAGCCTGTAGACAGCCAACACACACACACACATTGAGCTTTATTATAAGTATAGTTTAACAGATGGGACATGCGACAAGAAAAAACTCGTCAGCAGTTCTTAATGTGTTAACTATGGCAAAGAAAATATGATCTAATTCATAACTAAATGTGTAAATTAATTAGACAGCATATGGGAACCAGAAGAATCACAAGGAATGAAACGTCTGCAATATTGGATCCCAAATATAATTATGAAAAAGGCTGTAGGCAAGAGGTGGAAATTCTTGAGCGGCTTTTTTTTTTCTTTCCTCAAAATTAAAAAAAGTATAGATAAGAAAATTATATTTGTCTCAATATATTTAATTAAAATTAACTAAACAAGTACTTTTGATTAAATTCTTAGTCAGTATTATAAAGTTTTTATTACATCAAATGGTCATATTTTTATTTCTTATTACACAGAAACGGTCGTCAAGTGTAATATATTTGGGATAAAAATGCTTTCTGGGATTAGATCGATATTATTAAACGTAATTACTACATTTTCTTGTTAATTAGAAGCACATCGACTGTTGTTGTAAGTACCGATTACAATTACAGTTACCAGCTGCCAATGGGTTATGATATAATTACATAAGCGAATGGAAATTTTTTACCTACGCCCGCTCGAAGGTAAAACACTCCGTCATATTCTAACGCTTATAATCATTAAGATAATTAATCAGACTAGTAGACTAAAAAAAAGGAAGATGCCAATCCTGATAGCATCTAAGAATAAATAACGAAACACATTAAATCGAAATTATAACATTTTGGAATCTGGTGACAGCACGTTGTCGACGAGAGAAATCTAAAGGCAAGTGCTTGCGTCATATGCATTGGCGTCGTTGTTCGATTGTTATCCAGTAGATCTTCCATTGTCTGTAGCCAACGAGAAACGATAGAAGCAGATAAAATATACGTGACACGCATTGAAGAGTTTCGAAATCTTTTCTATTACAGGTGCTGACGTCGATGTTTTAAACGAAAACATTGATTCAAGGCAAAAATATAGACAAGTAAATTTGTTTCATTAAGTCATGTAACAGCAGTAGGAATAGTATATTGTTCACCCTGGCTGCTTTTAAGCCTATCCAACATTAAACACAGCATAACAAACTAATTATTTACTTCATTTGTCAGCTTAGTTTAGCGATCTATTTCGAAGCTGTACAAGGGTGCTTGGGAGATGAACACAGCATCAAAATGTTGAACAACAGTAACAACTCTAGAATGCCCTTCCTCAAGCATTCGTGGTTCATCAATAGAAGGATTTCAATCATTAAAGGAGATTAAACGTGTAAGATGTTCAAATGCATACAAGATGTATGAAACTGGCAGTCGAACCTGCGCTCTTTCTTCCAAGAAGCTGAGATGTACCACTAGGCCACAAGCACTTGCACTATTATTCTGAACAAAATCAACAATAGGCAACTTAAAAATAATTAGTACTCACAGTCTTCAGAAAAAAAAGATTCCAATATTAACAAAAGTCTTAGAAAAATTTAGATGAAGTAAAGGAGAAGAAACTCAAATTGATTGAGGATTTCATTGTTATTTTTTAGGTAGTAAATACGAAATCGTGATCATAGTAATATTGAGATAAATACTAAAATAAAATATCTCAAGAAATTTTAACAAAATTATTTATTTTTATTTAAAACTTCCCCCTGGCCAAACTCTTGTAGTGAAATAATTCATTAAATACATATTCAGAAGCTTGAGGTCAATTCGATATTGCAACAATAATTGGTTATTACAAAATATTAACTAACAGTTAAATTGGTATCAATTTAATATAAGGAAAAAGGGAAAGGACGCCCACTTTAATAACTGCTTTCACCAGCATTGACCCATATTATATCGTCCCCTTCATTTGATACACACAAAAAAAGCACTTTCATATAATGATTAATCTGTCACGCAATACAATATTTCATTAAATGTAAACTATGCAATTTATTTTAATGCAATGTAATTTATATTTACTATTACTAATAAATGCATTAATTGGTGGTGTCTTTAGAAAAGTAATGAAATTATATATATATATATATATATATATATATATATATATTCCTTTCCCTAAAAAAAGTTAAAAAAATTTCTAGATGTGTAAATATTAGGGGAAGTGCTCGATCTTCTTCAACATGTACTTCAGACCAAAATTAAATACACTTTTTAAAATTCATTTTCTTCTTTCGAGAGAAATTCAGGCAAATTTAATCAATTCATACATACAGTAATGCTAAGTAAACCACACGGATCTTACAAGTGGGTTAACAATGCACAAAGTATCGTGATATATCGAGATAGATGTTGGAAGACAAGGTTAGATATGTTCATTGCATGATTATTAGGTCAAGTGAAATAATCTCATTGTTCTAAAGACCCTAATGACGATAGAAATAATAACATCATAGAAATGAATTAATAGCACGCAATAAACGATATTTCTAAATAAATGACAAACAGTAGAATTAATAGATAATTATGATGCATCAAAACAAAAATAAAGGTAAAAAAAATTTAATCTGCTATTTTTTTTATTTGACCTTCGCGCTCACATCCTTTAAGCGTATAACATTATCACATTTTAACTTTATAAACTACAATTAAAGCATTTAAAGACGCTATAATAACTTCTTTCCAAAAGTTACATTTAATCCATAAATATTTCAAATGTTTTCAGTGTATTGTTGATTGAATCAAAACGAGAGCAGATTCCCGAAACGGAAGTTGTCACTTGATTAGAAAGTAGAGGAAATAAAACAGTTAAAAAGTAAAATTGATTATTATTAATTGGATGCAGTAAGGTAATTCCATATTATCTTCAAATGAAATATTTTGAAATAAAGATTTTGAGCAAGCCATATGAAAGAGGATCAAATTACTGCATTTTAACAGTTATTATTACAATCATCAGTTACAGTTAGCATTAATGTAACCGAATTCTGTCAAATAGATATTGGTTTAATTTTTTTTTAAGTTGCAAAAAAAGACTCTCTGTGTGTGCGCGCATCCTTTTTTTTTTTTTCACTCCAGCAGGTGGTGCTTTTTCTGTGCATTTCGGAATACAGGAATGTTAATTTGGAGAACTTTTAATCGCTGCTTTGTGGCAACCAGGGCATTATAGCCTTTGTCGCTCCATATCCCAAAATATTTACATTCAAGATTCCGTAATTGTGTTTGTTCAATTAAGTTGTGAAACGTTTGTTGGAAAGGGTGAGGGTAATTAAGGAAATAATCACTTTTGAAAAAAAAAGTTGTTCATAAAATTTATGCGTCATTAAAATAACTAATGTATTCGATAGAAATATTTTTAAAAGATTAGTTAATAAGATGTGCTATTTTTGGCGATATGTTTTCTTTGCTAGAAAATTACAATTCTTATGGTTCATTAGGAGAAAAAAAGGGTTAATTCCCAGTGAACGGTACGCTCCTTGTCCGCCATCTTGTTTTAGGCGACTATTGGCGAAACACCGACTCCGCGAAGCACACGAGGTTACCATCTTGTAACGGGAGAGAAAGGGTGAAGTTGACAAGGAGAAAATAAGTATCGCCCGAGAAATGGCGCCAAAAAGTCGCCAAAATATAACGTACCGTACACTGGGATAGAGCCGAAAAAAAGGATTGTTTTCTTTGGAAGGTTTCTTTAAAAAAATGGTACTTTGGGCTTATTCCGTCGAGATATCAACGCTCCAAAAAATGCACCAAAGGATTGGTGCATTCCTGCCATTCCTTTGGCTCCATAAAAGGAAGCAGTTTTGCTTTCATTGGCGTAATTTGCTGTTATTGGCGCTAAACTCCCTTTTAGCGAAAATGGTCGACGTGATAATCACCAAAACTCTCCTCAATTCGATGTAAATTAGTAGTAGTCAGTTAGATGGGGGATCGTAATAAAATGGAGAAATATATGCCAAATATAAAGATTAATAAGCGGAAAAATTGGATTAAGTATTGGCTAATGGCTATAACTTAGATATGGCAATTGATGATCATATCTTTCAAAATTATTACCTCAAAAATGATTTTTTACATTAATTTAAGATTCAAAACATTACCATTTTGATGGTACCCATTTCATTTTCCAGCAGTTTCTTTCTCTATTCTTTTAAAGTTAATTTGATACAAATTTTTAAAATGCTTTTGAAGTTATGAAGAAAATCAATTATTCATCAAAATATTCAAACGAGAGATTTTGCCAGTCTCAAAATTAAAATAAAATCGTATTTTAAGGCAATAGTTCCGAAGTACGATTTGCAGTTGCTGCTTTTACTTCAAATTAGACGTGCTTTTCAATTTTTACGTGCAGTAATTTGAGTAAATTCGTAAGATTAAAGTTCTTTAAGCTTATGAACTGCTTTAAAAAATAATATCTGGGCAATTAAACTTGTTGCCAAAGACGTCTAATTTATACGCAATCTTTCCATATTTCAAAATATTTGCTATCTTAATCACCGAAAAGAAATTTATGAATATTCTGTGCACTTAGATTACAAGCCTACAATATAAGCAATACCCTGACCTTGTCAGAGACCATACGGGAAACTTGATGGGGCCGCTGAAGACCAACCCCTTCCTAACAAGAAGGAATAAACATTTGATGGCAATGGACATTCGCAAACAACAAAGAACTCTTTAAAGAAAACGGATATAACAGATTGTGAAAAAATGCATAAAATGCATTAAGTGTACGTTAACTTTTTACATTATGAGAGAGCTAAAATCAAGAATGTTGACAAAATATCTCCAATAGAAGAATTAATGCTTGGAACTTTTATGAGTTCTTGGATATCAAGAGACATCCGATTTCTTGGCCATCTGAGTCTGTGCACTCGTCATTATATGCAGGCTTTGATCACGTGATTAACAGATCCTTCTTCAGTGCCACACTAATAAGTAAGACTTCGCTAAAAAAATAAAAAAAGACATTGATGTACAGAAAATACACAATGCTCCAGTGTATATCTGGTTAAGATAGAAATTGCCTCCAATTCGGTTAACAGAACAGTTTTCAAAATGTTGATAAATTGTTCAACAACATACTACAGCTTTTTGCTTTAGTTCTAATGTAAAAAGTTAACGCACATTACTCTATTTTATGCATTTTTAATGTTTCATAACCTAACGTAATGTAATTACAAACCTATTAAAAACTTTAAGATATGCAAAAAGATCAAGCATTATTTATTTTCCAATAAACGGTGGAATCGTCCACTAAACATTGATAACAGACAACCATATGTTATAAATGTAAATTGAATTCACACGATATCGTGGATAACTTTCCTGGCTTGGTGCTCAACCTTCAACAAGAAAGTCCGTTTTCTCTTAACCGAAGAAATCATCTTCATCACGAAGAACGACAAACACGGAAGAAAGTTTCACCACTCAATATTCAGCTTCTGTTCTCATTCTTCGAAGAAGAAAAAAAGCACGGAAAACAATAGGCAAAGATCGAACAATGACATCTCCCAGAAAAGAATGAGTCATTGATGAGTCAAAACTTTCAGACTTTTTTTTTTTTTAGAACAGAGAATTCCTTTCCTATTGTGCACACGTGAGAACATCCCAATATTTCAACCCATACAGGTAGAAACAGAATCAAAGAATTTTTATGGAATTCACATAATGCATAAATTTCTTATTATACACTACAAAGGTACAAATAAAGGAAGCTGAAATAATTAAGCCTATTATTTTAGCAAAACTTGAGTCAAAATAAGTACGTTGACTGGTAAGAAAGCAAATATTATATTTTATAAAAGGATTCTCAATCTTTGACCATATACGAGAATGACGGAAGCTAAGTTAAAAATGTCATTCTGAAGTATTAAAATCCTGGAATAGAAACGGAAGTGTATGGTAGCAGCAGGAGTCGGTAATTCAATATTTAAGGAACTACAATGAACAAAATGGACTACTTAAATATTAAGATGATTTTGTCGAAGTTTTATGAATTAGGGATTGTGACGAAGATGGATCTTTCAACATGATAAAAATCTTAAACACACATCAAAGAAGAGTTACTGAAGCGGTCCAATGGCTAAAAATGGTTACTCTATCGTGGTGCGAAGACTTAGTACTATTCTCCAAGCCACCAGATCTGAACCCAATGGAAAATGTACGGGCATATCTTGAGAAAAATGCATGCTTAAGAACCATTTCTAATAAATACGAGTTGAAACAAGTTGTTACAGAATATTTATATATATATCCCACCCGAACTAACAACAACAAAACTGGTCGTATCTATGCCTGGAAGATTAAAGATATTGGTAAAATTTAAAGGATTGCTGACAAAATATTTATTTTGCAACTTTCATTGTTTTTGTCGATATCAGTGACCTTTCTTTACTTTGTTTTACTTTATTGAAATTTGATTCTTCTGTTTTATTAGAATTATCTTTTTGAATTTTGAGTAAATTAAACGCTTACAAGTTGTTGCATACTACATGAATAAGTTAAGAATTATGTATATCTACTTTATATTCAGGGATAGACTTGAAGTGGGGCAAACATTTCTCTGGGGACCCCCTCTGCTTCATTACTTCAGAAATGAAGGACCATGCATACATCTTGTCTATGGAATTTTTCGATTTAAGGGCTCCTCTTAATATGGGACCCAGGGCAATTTCCCTGTATGCCCCTGCCTTAGTCAGGCCCTATTTATATTACAAGTCAATATATCTGAAATAGAACATTTTCTATGTCAATCACGGTTATTTTCTTTCTTTTGACTCCCACTATATACATAAATGAAAAATTGTATTTCTCCAAAGGGGACAATTTAGATAAATACATAAAACCAAATACCGATGTCAACAGATACAGTGACAGAACGTGAAGATATATAGTAAAAATTATCGTATTACATTCTCATCAAAATCACCAATTCTGCAGTAAATGTGAGGAAATGGGAAAGAAATACCCCCATTTCATTCGAGTTCCCATACACTGAAATTAGTGATCCAAATTCTCGTTTGTTTAGGATGGTTTTATGGATATTTTAGGCATACATTTACTAACCATGGTTTGCGTGTCAAAAATTAAAGCATTCTTAAAAAAGAAGATAAAATTAAATCCGATTTAAAATTTGAATATCTTTTAAAATGGTAAAAATATTCTAATGAGGATTCAATCCAGAAACAAAGTAAAGTAAGGAAATTATGTACGGAAATTTGTTGAATGTTTAGAAAATATTTAGAAAAATATGTACATTGTATTTAGTGAGCGCTAATGCTGCTACTACTAAAACACAAATGAACTGAATAACTTTAGAATAAATGTTAGTACGATTGAAACAATTAAATTGATTTATTGATTTCATGTTTTTTCTGGTTTGCTGTTTTTTGGTTTTTTTTTTGACTTACCATTGTTCAAAATTTGATGTCTTTTCTTTTGTGATACTAATTTATCTCCAAAACCTCAATATTCTGGGATTTTCGGGTCACGAAGGGTCAATTGCTTGACGAAAGTCAGACCCGTTACAGAAAAAATCCCTGGTTTGAATCCCTGTCTGTGGGTGACCCTTGAGAAAGTCCTCAGACCGGATTCCTTTTTTAATTGTTTAATTTTGATTCCTAGGCAATAATTGTTTCAATCGTACTAACATTTATTCTAAAGTTATTCTAATGAGGATTATCGCTTTAAATGTTAATTAAGTTTTTTTTAAAGTAACTCTGAAATGAACTTATCGTTATCTTCGCATTCACACAGAGTATCCTTAACCGTTAGAACGCAATTGCATTTATTACAAAGTGGTGCATGATCAGAGAGCAAAAGAACCGAATTCCAATACCAAGAACCCATTCTTTGATAAAGTATGGAGCAAAATATCCAAATGTGAGGAACTGGGAAAAAATAGTCTAATTTCATTCGGGTTCCCGTGAACTTTTAAGGCCGGCTTAGAATGTACGATGAATTAGTGAACCAAATTCTCATGACAAAAAAGAAAGAAGTATTTTTAATTCTTTCCTCAATTCTGTGCCACACCAAGAATGCAAACTTTTCCCGCTCTCTTCGAGTCTGAGGAGTTCCGGTCGATGGAACGAGCAGGAACCATCGTTCCGCTCCATTTATGCTATCTATGGCGATACGACCTTAAACAGATAAGATGCATTAATCCGGTGCTTCTTTAACATATTATTTGTGTTAAGAGAAAAAAAAATCCCTTCTAGAGTGTCAAACAAAACTGTCAACGAAACGTAATAAAGATGAAAAACGCCGCCTTGTGACAGATGACGGGTTAAGGCACTTTGCAGTCCATGGTAGCGCATATTTTGAGGTTGCTCATTTAACAACTACCCAATTTATTTTCCTATTTTTACCATAAACAACTGGTCAATTTACTTTTTATATTTACTATATTCTGTACTATATATTACTGTACAACATTCTATACTATACATTACTATACAATATTCTATACTATACATTACTATACAATATTGTATACTATACATTAATATACGATATTCTATACTATACATTACTATACAATATTTTATACTATACATTACTATACGATATTTTATACTAAACATTACAAAAAATATTCTATACTATACATTACTATACGATATTCTATACTATACATTACAATACGATATTCTATACTATACATTACAATACAATATTCTATTCTATACATTAGAATACAATATTCTATACTATACATTACAATACAATATTCTATACTAAACATTACAATACAATATTCTGTACTAAACATTACAATACAATATTCTGTACTAAACATTACAATACAATATTCTGTACTATACATTACAATACAATATTCTGTACTAAACATTACAATACAATATTCTGTACTAAACATTACAATACAATATTCTGTACTATACATTACAATACAATATTCTATACTAAACATTATAATACAATATTCTGTACTAAATATTACAATACAATATTCTGTACTAAACATTACAATACAATATTCTGTACTAAATATTACAATACAATATTCTGTACTAAACATTACAATACAATATTCTGTACTAAACATTACAATACAATATTCTATACTAAACATTACAATACAATATTCTATACT
>JAPMOQ010011698.1:491897-537152 GCA_026543055.1 Argiope trifasciata
CAAGATGAATTTTTCTAAAATTTTAAAAACAATATACAAGTATTACAGTTTAATATATTAATGAGATGAATGAAATTGCGCTTTCATTTTTAAAAGTTCCTTATGTTGAGGTTCGAAGTGAGATGTACTGATTCTAAGGAACGAGGCTAAATGCTCATCTGTCAGTCTACTTCTGAAATAATTCTTTCTAAGGTTCATAGTTGAAAACACTTGTTCACATATATAAGATGAAGCAAACATAGCACTGATTTTCTGGGCATGAGATATTAAATTTGGGAAACTTACTTTCGATAATGATTTGTAAAACTCTAACTTTGGCATATTTAGAAACAATTGCTTGAGATGATTGTTAGATTGCAACTCAATTAATTCAAGCTGCAAATCTAACCTCACTGCTTCACAATTTACGTTGAATGGCATGGTAAAATTATCCAATTCTGCTTGAATATATTGAATTTCCATACGTCTGCTCCATAAGAAAAAGATAAAGCTTGTTGGCGCCAATCTACAGCTATAACTAACAAATAACTTCCGCTTTTAACACTTTACAGATTGAAAACTGCCTGTTTTTGCTATTTCCTTCAATTTATGTTTTGCAGAACAAAAATAGAGAATGTAAACAGATTACCAGCTCTTTGAAAAAAAGGAAGAAAAAATATAATATTCAAACAAAGTAGAAAAGGAGATGGATATATAATATATGAATATTTCTTTTAATTTGCCTCTGACAGGCAAATAAAAAGTCTATCCGCGGGCCGGATAAAACCTTCCGGCGGGCCGGAGTTGGCCCGCGGGCCGTAGTTTCCCCATCCCTGTTTTAGACCATCCTGCATTCAATAAATTTTGAATATAGATTTTGGGAAAATGCCTGTCTCTGACAAAAATAACTCAAGAATATTTTCAGCTTGGTGAATTAATTTTGGTTTATGGTCTTTATACCAAATTTGTAAATTTGTACCAAATGATGAGCAAAATCCCATTAGAGGAAGTCTATCTGTTTCCTAATCCAGAAGAACGTCATCATGAAAACTGACAAAAAAAGTTAGATGATTAAAATTATGTATACAAATTTTTGGCGATAATAATCAATTGGAAAAAAATGTCAAAAAAATTCAGTTTTCGGATATTATTAACGCATATCAGAGATTAATCGCCAAAACCTTGCCAAATCAAGTGATACATTCGATAAAAATGATCAATTCATACCAAAGGTTAATATTTCGTATCTATTAGAAGACAATACGATGCAAAACGTTTTCTAAGCCAACACTTTTATTAAAGAATAAGCCAGGAAGTTTTGAGGATTCCAATTGATTCGTGTACGTGTGTGTGTGCTATAATCTTTAAATTTCAATCAGTTAAATTTCAGATTTGATGTACAATCTCAAGTTTCGTCCAAGTTAATGTTTTTTAATGAGTATTAATCGCAATAAATTGTTCTTTGGCATTCAAAACTTTAATAAAAAATACTCAGAGAAATATTAAGAGAATTGAATGATTGATCTAAATCTATATACTCAAAATTATACATGTGGAAATTGGAAAGGTGGCTGTCAGTTGTAAAGAGATTGGTAATCACATGTATACGGAAGTTTACGCCACAATTTTACTCCAAAATTTTGTATTTATGGCCATTTATATATTTTATTAGAAATTATGATTGCTTAAAATCTTTTTTTTTTCACATACTTATTGTCATTATCATCAAGACATCAAGGAATAAAACGGAATGCACAAGAGATGGGGGGTGTATTCGTTTCCATAGAAATTATAATCTTAACCAAAGCTCTAGTCAGCAAATATGTTCGATAAAATCTGTAAAAATTACAACGAATTCATTACAATTGGCATGTACAAAAATATGTATATAACTAATATTAGATTCTGTTAAAGCAACAAAAAAAAAATAGTTCAAGATTGTTTAACAAATTCAAAGCATCTCACTGAAATTAATAAACCAGATATATTTCATTAAATATAATTTCACTTTTTAATATTTCATACTCTTGTTTGACTTTCCGATGTTAAATAATGACAATGGCGATAAAGATATCCTTTGATGAAAATGAAAGATATCCGTATATCACAATTGGATATATACTATATATTTATATATACAGCATTTTTGAACTATTTAAACATATGATTTCAATACATTTACAAACATGAAGGAAATATAACATGAAATTTAAGTAAATATCACCACTATTTTGTTTTTTAAATTTTAAGTAGGGACCAAAATATCTTTTTTTCATAAAAAATATTTAGAAAATTTATTGACAACAAACTTGTAAAAAGTTTAAAATATATTTTAAAAAATTAACTTAAAAATTTAATTTTAAAAATAAATTACAGTAATAAACAATTACTCAATAATCTTCAACTTTTAATCAACCGAATCTGTAGATCAAATTCAATAGTTACAGTCTAATGATCTTTAGAGAGTCAAAATGCACACACTGATTTTATTATCAAAGCTTAAGAGTGCGAAAACAAATTAAATCGCCTTCCAAGCACACATTTTCCAGAATGTATTCATGCGGTTAATTCCTGCACCTCCCTCTGTTTATAAGAATGGAAATTTCACTACATAGTAGAAAGCCTCCGGTTGTGAAATGCCTGGCTAAAAACAGCAATGAACACAAAGCGTGGGATTTGTATTCTAAAGACCTCCTGATTTGCATTTCTTGCTACATACTTTTACAGAGGTCACGCCAGCGATTAGTAGTTAAGATCGTCTCTGCGTTTAGCATATAATTTTGTTCAACATCCTTGTTAAGATGTAAAATTCATTTTAGGAGATACAAAAGTTCGCACAAGTTTAAATGCTCTGGTTTAGTACACCACAAACTCACGTACAAAGATAGAGCGTTTCACACATTTGCAATGTAGGGCACTATTTTTGCAAGAGGTCAAACTGCTTTTATCAATGTAAATTGGGTAGAAAAAGAAGTTTTCAAATTACGGAACAATGACAATATGTCTGATGCATAAAAATAAAATATTAATTCAATAAAATAAACAACAGAAAAATTCCTAATTAAATTTTCATTGTTAATATAAACAACAATAGCATAGGCTTTTAATAAAACCTATCTAAAATAAAAATCATTATGTTTTTTTTTATCAATTTTATTCAATAAAGTTGCCATTTTTATGCTTCTAACAGGCTCAAAAGAGTCAATCTTCATTTACTTCGATGTAGCTTTCTTGTTTTCTCTGACAAGATGATTTCAAAATTAAATTTTCGTATCAGATTTTTGATGCATGAAAACCAATAAACTCTCTCTGAAAGTCAATTCGTTACAATTTATCTCATAAGAAGAAAGAATAATGATGTAACTTTAAATATATTGGATTTTGATTAACAAAAATTCTATTTCGTTTAGATATATTCAAACACTGTTTTGGAGCAACAAAGCGGCTATTTTGGAATAAACGAGTATCCAATCTTTTGTCTTTTTGGCTTTTTAAGATAAAGTGAAGCCTTGTTAAAACTTCCTGTTTACAATACCGATGTGCTTTTTGGCCCAAGGAAGTACAATAAATAGCTGTCAGAAAGTCTCGATGGTACATTTTTTATTCATTTTAACGCTCTCATCTACAGAAACTAAAGATGTTTAGCAACTTGCGTAAATTCCTCTCCAGACCATGATCGACTTTGGATGCTGGCGATATTCAACAATTGCCAAAGTGCTTGGAGTGTCAAGAGACCAAATTCTATCGTTCTGGGAGTTATGAACTAGATGGACGGTAAAGAACTTCTCATCAGTGAAAAGGAATCTTCCAGTGCTGATTTGTGGCATGCCTCAAACGTTATAGGCATCTTTGGAGCAGCACGAATTTGTTTTCTTCACTGAATTTTTTGGGACTTGTAAGGTTTCAGTCAAAGCTCTGTTTTTGCCAATCGTCGCACTAGTTGGTCACTTATTCCTATTTCACGAATGACCTTTCTCAGGGAAACTCTCAGATTTAATTGAACTTACTTTTTGATGCCTTACGATTATTGGAAGTGTATACGTTTTCACCTACTTCCTAGACGCCAATAACCATTGCCAAACTCTTTGAGCCTGGTTGGTTGAGCGTCAGTCTCGTAACCGAAAGGTCGCGGGTTCTGTCCTCATCTTGGTCAAAGACCGCCGTGTTGGCTAATGGCAGTTAGGGCACGTTAAATATGTCGAGACTGCAAAGTCCTCCAAGTTCCCATAACAGAACGATACCTCTTGGGGTACTGAATCAGGGATGAGTCGGTCTCTGATTTGGATCTAAATTCCGACTTTCTGAAGGATGAATGAGTGTATGAATGAATTCGACCACCCCCTAAAAAGGGTTGTGTCGTGTGTGTGAGCTAGAAGTCGGACTTCTGCCCTCTGGGTGCTCAGGGGTCTTTACCCTCAGAAGCTACTGCACCCTCTTTCCGTGAAAAACACGGACAAGACAACAACAACAACAACTCTTTGATACAACAGACAGCGTCAGACATTGTTTGCCGCGGCACATTAAACACACATACGATTTCATACTTGCTTAAACAACTTTAAAATAGCAAATTGTTTTGCTTGACATTATAAAAAAATACAGAAAAAAATATATAAACTGAGAGATATACTATAAAATATTTTATAAAAGTGATAGAACAAAAAGAAATGAACATACAAATGAAAAAGAAATTGTAAGTTTCTATTCTATGATGCAATAGCTTAGTCAGATTTTTTTTTGTAGTTCCTATATTAATATTCTGGAATTATCACTTTAAGCTATTCATCTGAGCAGATCGTTAATGTCACATCCAGAATCAGAATACTGGACACTATTCATAATTTTCAACCTTATGGAACATCTTTATTAGGCCTTAAACAAGGAGGTCACAGTTTTTAAGATAGCAGTGAAATACATTCAGGCCTCAAGAGCAACCAGAGTTTATTTTACAGATGACAGACGACAGTGCGAAGAGCACAATATTCATAAAAATGAAAAAAAAAATAATAATAGCATGGCAAACGATTTCCCAAGACTGAAATAAACAATGCAACACAGCTTCCATTCTATAAAAAGTAAAAACGAAGAACATACTCATTTTAGCAAAGCGCGACTTTCGCAAAGAAAACTGTCTCGTAAACTTAATTCCATAGCTAAAAAAAGGAAAGAGAAAGAAAGGAAAGTAGTTTTCAAATGGTTTATTTCGCAGGCGGTTATGGTTTATTTTACTGAACTGTAATCCGTTTAGAATAAGATAATGTGAAAGTGGAATTGTCCTTTGTGCACGATATTTACATGTTAAGTGTCTTTTCACCACATTGTGGACGAGGATTCATCGCACAGAGTGTGCAGATATGCTTTCACTATCTGACACGAATTCGAAGTCAGCTTTCAACCAACGCACTTCACACCAGGCGTGATAAAATGATTTAGCAGCAAGGACAGAATAAATTACCAAGAAGAAAAAAATTTCTCTATTTCCTTTCAAATTCTCTGCGTCCTTACGTGAATAGAATATACATTTTTTTAAAAATTGGACATTAATCTAAAGCAGATGAAAATGCAAAACCGATTTTATTACTAATTTTCAATCAATAAATTATTTAATTTACAAGTGTCAACTGCGATGATTTTGATTCAATATTAAAAATTAGCGGGAGCAATCTCCCAAAAATTTTCTGGTATATTCTTTAATAAAGATAAATTTGTGTCTAAGAAGTATTTTTTTTTTTTTTTTTTTTGAAAAATATGAAATCAAAAATTTAAAGAATTGCATTCTCTATCATAAAAATCACATACAAAATTTGATGTAATTAAGTTATTACGTTTTTGTGTTATCGCGTTTACATATTCCTAAAAATACATACATAAAGATGGTCAATCATTAGTTGGATTTGACACAAAATTTGATACGTGTCTACGATATGATGTTAAATCGATGTACCGAATTTTATCCATCTATATTTCTTCATTTTGTATCGTGTTAAGTTATATTAAAGTAGCCGGTCTGAGATATTTCTTTTGAATAGATTTTGTACATTTTGTCTAAATCTTATTTAAACTTACAAATGTGGGGTAAAGTGTATATATTAAACCTACAAATGTGGTGCATATCACATAACATATGTTATGTGTAGACATAATGCCAAAAATATGTTTATCGAACTCTTAATCTAAAATGTGAAGATAGTCAAAACATCGAAGTAAAATTTTTTAATGCTTTCAGTATTATCTCTTTATTTCATTTAAGTTCATTAAGTAAAAACATTGTAAGAACTGAGTATAGCCAATGGACAATTGACTTCAATTAGCTACTGCATTACCCGAATGCATTGACATTTTTCAAATTAAACAGAACTTTGATCAAATAAGACATTGAGACAATGGGTAAGGTAGTAAAATTGTATTAGGATAACGTTAGACTAGACAGAAGTTAGCACATAGTCTATCATTAACCAAAACTGTGGCAACCGTTTATATGTTTAATTCCCAAGAGATAAATCAAAATCCAAAGTAACATTACCGCTAAAATTCAAAAAAAAAAGTTTAAAATTTGAATATATTTTTCAACAATAATTCAGATCATTGTTGTTTACTATATAGTAGACATCTATCAAACTTTCAGCAAAGCAGTTGAAAACATTGCCGCATAAAGGAAGTGCTACGAGCTCAGCGGTCGAATCGGTCAAAGCACGCGATCCAAACCCAGAGTTTGCGGGTTCGATGCTCGCCATGACTGTTATATCCAAAGCATAGATTTTTAGTTTGTTTCCTTAGTTATTGTTTCCTTATGTTCTCTAACATTCAAGACCTTTCTTTATTATGCAAATTAATTGTTTCTCGAATATTCTGTTCGTGTATAAAAGCTGATACCCACGAGTCGTAGGCAACCTCTAGTTGCAAATCGTTATTTTCCTTCAATAAACTTGTTTGCTAGTTTAAAGCTGATGGTATGCTTATTTAAATCATCGTGACAATATATCAGATTCAATATGCAATTTTGTGACTGAAATTGTAGTTTCCCATCAAGTTTAGGTTTCAATCGGTTGGAGAAAAACACGTCTAAAACGAAAATTCACCAGTATCTAATACTATAATACGAGGAATTGTTGCCAAGTCGAAAATCGCCCCAGAATTAATAAACTCCGGTAAACTTGGGGGTCTGGGGTTTTTGGCCACAAGGAATCGATTGGCGCCGCTTTTGAAGCGCTACGGTCGAGCAGTTCGGAGTTACAGATAGGATATTTTCAAACTTTATTAGTTCGCCATAATGGCTACTTAAATTTTCAAGCGGTAACGTGCTGCCATCTATAGCCAATATGGCGGACTAATAAAGTTTTATGTTTATGCTGTTATAGGTTTATAATATGTTTCTTATGTATGTATATATGTTTGGTTTTTCTAAATAAATTTGTCAAAAATATTGAACTTCAACACACTTCAATCTTTACTTTACCTTTGTATAGAATAGTTCCCTTTCCAAACTCTAACTTTGTTTAGAATAGTTTACAATGGTGCACTTTAACCGGTTATCTTTTCACCAATGGTTTCATAAATTTTCTTATGGCATGTATTGTTTTGATAAATCACAATTGAAAATTTAAACCTTCGAGTTAGCTTCGATACCTGTTTTCTCCGAGCAGAGCTCGGTCACCCGCTGGTTAGAGATGATACGAAAAAGGTTTAGGGACACCGTTGATTTTGTATTCAAAATGACATTTTATAATTAATTAAAAACTAAAATCTTAAACTAATCTTATTGGATCTTTAGATTTCAGAGCAACAAAAAAACCGTCTTCTGGAATTAAGTCTGTCATTGAACACTTATCACTAGAAAATGAACGAGGGTGACATAGCTTTTTGCGCATGGACTTTGCATCAAAACTGCAAATTTACATTAAAATTTTGAAAGTTAGACATACATGGGAAGTTAATCTGTCCGTCTGTTGCAAATTAATTAAATAACTCAAAAATTATACATTTTATAAAATTTCAATAATTGAAAAAGAGCCAGGTTTATTAAATGTTTCAAATATTCTACCCCAGTAACTGGTAAACTACAACAATTAAACTTTATAACATTAAAATAAAAAAAGAAACGTAAAACTAAAAGGTATTTTTAAAATAATTAATAAATAACAATTTCATTGATACAAAATTTGTTTCTGCCAATTGTTACTTACTTCCAACAAACGAATCATTTATATTTATAGAGAACTAGCCGCCTTTGGCGACCAGCTGGTTCGCCATGAGTAATGCGTTCTAAAATTTCCAATTAAATCATATATTTTTTAGCCAAAATTTAAGAAATAGTTTAAGTTAAAAGATTCAGTTATTAGTAGTTAAAGAGTCGGTAACTTTATTCGGAAAAACTTTTTGAGTTTAATGTTCTAATAATTTATCAATTATGCTTCCAAAATATTAAAAATGTTTTTTTCGGTGATATTGCCAAAATGTTAAATATGTTTTTTAAAGAAAGAGAAAAAGGGAAAAATTATTGAATTAATGATACAGATATTGCAAACGATTATAGAAATATGCCATTAAGTCGGAATTTCAATGCATATCCTGTCTAAATTCAATCAGGTTTACTGTAAATAAAGATAATTTATGGAATTAATGACATAAATATTGCAAACGATTTCTTAGAATCCTTTGCCTTGCATTTATTTTTATAGAAGATATCACATTTTATATTTATGTTATTTTATCCAGTCACGTGCTGAAAGCTGTATTTCTTTAGATTTGATTTACGATGATAGTTGTTGTTTTTTCATTTGAATTTCCGGCATTGTTTTATTTTATTTTATCCAGTCACGTGCTCAAAAAAACATGGTTAAAATATTTCTTTAAAAATTCGTTAAAAATAGAAGCTTGAGTTATACATTAAAACACTGATACCATTAGAAAGCTAATTTTTTTATCTTTAAATTGATGTTAAAATCATGTTTGTCCGATAATAATTTCGGAAGTTATAGCAGAAAAACGTCGAAATTTCGCTTAAATTTTAATTAATTCTAATTTAAAATTCAAAAAAAGGGCTCTGAGGTGCACATTCCCGACATCCAAGGTATACATGTACCAATTTTAGTAGCTGTAGGTCCAACGGTCTGGCCTGTAGAGCGCCAACACACACACACACACATATTGAGCTTTATTAAAAGTATAGATATAGATAACAAAATGCGCATCGCTTTTCTATTGTTTTGCGAATCTGAATCCAACACATTCTTAAATAATGACGAAACTTCCAACTGTTGAGAAATTAGAATTGAAATGAAAGCTAATAATAAAAGAAACTAACTTTTGAAACAGAAGGGAAAAATTATCAAACAGAGGTTTTATTTATAAACAAAGATTTTAGATAAGATTGCCAAATCTTTATCGAACATTTCTTCACATTGCGTAATGATGATTTAACTGCAACAGAATACTAAACACTTGTAGTATGAATATGAATAAAAAAGTAAAATGCTTTTCCTTCAAAGTTCGGGAACTCAGACATTTTTGAAGAAAATGGAAGGTATAGAGCAAGTATTATATAAGAATTATTCTGTTATTATATTTCTCTTCTCAATTGTGTTAACACAATAGGCATAATAACACTGATATCGAACTCATAACAATGTTTATTTATTCAATCATGCGCATTCTGAGAATTTAAAATACACACACAAAAAATTCAACATCCAATATTATGGAATTTGGCCAAAGCTTATAATAATTGAAACGTAATAAGCATAATAAAGAATAAATAAACTAATAAATATAAATAAAAAGATAGATAATATATATATTTCTTAGTAAGATACTCTGAGTTCTGAATGTTTAGATCAGATTAGATTTATTAGATTTTTTTGAAATTAGAATAATGTCGCGTTTTAAAGTTACGTGAATTTATGTGCAGTCATATGAAGAAATTTTTAAACTATTACCAAATGATAAAGGCAGTTTCTAAATAATCAAACTTCTCAAATTTCCATGCTATATTATCAGTTCTCGAAAGTTTTTAACGCGCACCAGATCCGTATAAGCTATGGAGCGTAAAGTAATCGGATTTCGAACAAGTGATCCTCCGTTTCAGAAGAAGGCTGGTATTCTCATATTTAATGGAGGAAAGTAGATTTTAAACTGGTATCCAACATTAAAATAATATGAAGGTTATAAAATACATATAATATGATATATAATATTTCATTGTGATGCAGTTTAAACAAAGATTGGACATACCTTACCCCTTCTTTTTCTTTTATATTTATGATCACCAGGTTCCATTTTTAAAACTCCTTTTCAAGCACAATATTTGAGGGCAATACTATCTGAAAATCTTTCAGTATCAGAATATGAAGTCCGTAGAATTGTATACATTAGGAGATTATTAATCACTATATATGGTTTCGATTTCTAAATGATAATAAACAGGACCGATTTTTGTCATAAATAATTAATATTAAGTTAAATTTCGTAACTAAATATTCGTAAAATATTTCTTTAAATCAATACAATATTTAAAAAGTTTGTGGCCTTAACTTGAATCTTAAGGAAAAAGGAAGAGCAATGAATAAACCTCTTTGTTCAGTTTATTTGTTTAAAGTAAATAATCACGAAATTCATTTTAAATTCTACTTGAAAGAGAAATGGGAGAAATTACCAATATTAATTTTAAAAGTTCAAAATAATCAGAAATTCAACTGCAATTCTTTTGACAGCTAGTACCGATGGCCTTCAGCACCCAACAAATATTTAATAAAAACTTTCTCAATGCACAATATCCCCAAGTTCAATGGCCTCTCATTTTTTTAAAGGGGGGGAAAAAAGAATGGAATTTGCACTTTCTATTTAATAATATCGAATCATCTTACCTCTAACGAACGGAACCTACACGGTGACTTCACTGAATTTGCGATCAATGTCCGGCAAAAGAATAATCTTTCAAACATTTCTTTACTTTTTTACGGATATACAAGGAAATGTTTGATCCATGTATCAAAAGTATAATCAAGGTTTTGAATCATCACAACCGATATTGATTACAGCTTCCAAGTTTAATAACAGAACTGGTTCGGATCTCGAAAAAAGAATTCATTTGCTGCAAAATATAGCATGCGATGTTGGATTTTTTTTCCCGTTATACGGGCGCAAGATGTCACCAATGTGAACAAACGTGAACAAAGTTGCCAAACATTACATGAAATTTAACGTAATTTTGCTTTTTTTGTTGACGTTTTTTTGTTGATTTGTTGATTTGCCCAGTATAACGGAAAAGTACTTTTGCATGCGTACCAAAAAAAGTTTTAAGCAAAAGAATAGAAACCATAGTTATTCTAATCAAGAAATAGTTTGAGTTCAGTTGGAGATTCAATCAACGTCAATGCATTTAAACTTAATAAGCGCAGCAGAATCAGACAGTTAAAATTAATTCTAAAGAAAGGATATTAATGTCACCGATAATGTTCTCGCCCTTTATCAGAGATTGGTCAGTGCTTTTCTTGAGTGACCACTTGAAAACCACTTAACATTGTCTGCAACAATTCAAGCAACTCTGATTCCAACAGTTTTAAAATGCTGCCTTTACTTCATTATATATTTAATCGGGAAGAAAAATTATGAAAAAATTACAAAATTTTGCCGCAAGATTTATACATTTATAAAGTTTTAGGTTTAGGGAAAATGAATTCTTGTCATAAAATTTATATCGTTGAAAACGAGAAACATCAATCCTCTTAAAGATCAATTATTTGAAATGAAAATTATATAGTACTAGCCGCCTTTGGCGCCCAGCTGGTTCGTCATGAGTAATGCGTTCTAAAATTTTCAATTAAATCACATATTCATTAGCCAAAATTTAAGAAATAGTTAAAGTTAAAAGATTCAGTTATTAGTAGTTAAAGAGTCGGTAACTTTATTCGAAAAAACTTTTTGAGTTTAATGCTCTAACAATTTATCGATTATGCTTCCAAAATATTAAAAATGTTCTTTTCGGTGATGTTGCCAAAATGTTAAATATGTTTTTTAAAGAAAGCGAAAAAGGGGAAAAATTATTGAATTAATGATACAGATATTACAAACGATTATAGAAATATGCCATTAAGTCGGGATTTCAATGCATATCCAGTCTAAATTCATCCAGGTTTACTGTAAATAAAGATAATTTATGGAATTAATGATATAGATATTGCAAACGATCATAGAATCCATTGCCTTGCATTTATTTTTTTAGAAGATATCTCTTTTTTATGTTATTTTATCCAGTCACATGCTGAAAGTTGTATTTCTTTAGATTTGATTTGCGATGATAGTTTTTTTTTATTTGAACTCCCGGCATTGTTTTATTTTATTTTATCCAGTCACGTGCTCAAAAAAACATGGTTAAAATATTTCTTTAAAAATTCGTTAAAAATAATTAATTCAAATTTTAATTAATTCAAATTCTAAGTAAAAATTCGAAAAAAGGGCTCCGAGGTGCACATTCCCGACCTCCAAGGTATACATGTACCAAATTTGGTAGCTGTAGGTCCAACGGTCTGGCCTGTAGAGCGCCAACACACACACACACACACATTGAGCTTTATTATAAGTATAGAAGTTCATAAGTTTTCTGAAGGTTATTTACTATTATCGCTTCTCGTGATTTCAAAATGAGAGAATTAATATTTACTATGTTTTGTATCTCTTGTTTGATTATTTAAGATGTAAAAATATCAATTTCCTGAAATTAATCAATTGATACAAAATTATGTTACGTACAAACAAAAAGCATATCTAAGTTCGTAATTATAATCACAGAAAAGTTCACTATTATAGTCAAGGTATTTTATTGTTGAAATGTGACACAAGTTTTTATCTTATTTCAATTAAGGGATTATATAATATTTTTCCTGAAACAAATATCTCAAAGGATGTGGATATATAGCTGAAATATATTCTTATACTCTAAACGTCTATTAATAAAACAAATTCAATTAAGAAATAAGGCTGAATCAAAAGTTGACATAATAAACTATGTATAAGAATTTAGGGACTTTTCATAAATATTTCACTTTTTAAAAAAATGTACACTCATCTATTATTTTATTTCAAAGGCCATTATTTGGATCATTTATTTTCTTACGCATTACACTTAATTTTAAGCTTACAGTGTAATATATTTTTGTTTGTATTAGTCTTAGTATTCACTCTCAGATAAAATCACAATAGTTTTTTCCTTCCTCCATTGTTCTTTTCTAATTAAAGTTAACTATGCACGCCGTCACTTAAAAATGATTGAATCTATTTAAACTGATTGGCCAGTATCTTATAACTTTTTCATGACGCTTTAAGAAGTTTACATTTAAAAGCAAAAAACATGAGCATTATTTCCTCAACAGTCACGTAACTCAAATGACCACCTACTAAACTCAGATGAAAACTAAATAAAATATGAAACACCAAAATCACCTTGCATCTATGATTTTTTTTTAATTTACCAACCAGTTTTTCTTATGATATGATGCAACTTCTTATCAGGAACTGATTTCAAGAACATTATCAGATGTTCGTCACACTGTGCACAGGTTAGAAAACTGGAGGTAGCGGACATGTTACAATATCTATGATTTCATTCGATTTCGATAGTGAAATGAAATCACTTTTTCGTGTTCTTAGTCACAGTGTAAATCCCTCCCGCGCATTTCCTGGCGACAAACTACAAAATCGTGAGCAACTGAAAAAGCGTCAGCGGACGATGACACATGTTGATAGATGCTAGAAGCATCCAGCTGCCCAAGAAAGTGACATCGTCTCGTCGCACGGTTTAACAAACATCTGTAAACATTTAACAGCTGAATACATTAAAATACCATTTAAAAAGTAATTTTTGAACACCGTACGCTGAAATATTGTCGTTAGGCACATTGTTTAAGCCACATTAATTGAATATTTAAAAGGAACAACTTATTTTAAAGATCTACAATCAAGCAAAATAAGCACACCCTTTCAATTAAATGCTTAAATCCTTTTAATCGGTTTGGAAGTAGTTTCCTTAGAACTTTCTCGCATACTGCTCTAATAAATGTGTTCTCCATTCTCCGTAAAAAACTGAGGATCTTAAGTAAGCAGAGAATGCCTTACTTAAGGTCCTCAGTACAACTGTTGGCATTGCCGCACAACTGTTAGGAAATATTAACCTTTGATATGTATTTATCAATTTTATTGAATCTGCAGCATTATTCTTGGCAAGTGTTTTCGGCGATTAGTCCCTAGCATGCGGTTAATAATGTACGAGAATTGAATTCGTTATTTATGTGCGTTTTGCTTACGCGATTGAAACAAAAATTTGACAGAGAACAGTATTTAGAGTTACAGAATTGCATATCATATTTGATATATTGACATCATTGTATTTGTTAATTGTCTCATTTACGTGCTTTTGAAAACAAGACTGACATACTTTCAACCCCTTGGAGGGTTTGGCTCAAAATTTGTTAAATGACTACACTACAGATGCACCAAAAATTATCCACCTAATTCTGCGTTTTATAGTTATCATGTTTACTGATATTAGAGCACCCGGACAGTAAGACTTTCACAAACGAAATTTGATATATTTAAGGCATTGTGCTTATGAATTATCGCAATCACAGGCTTCTGAAAATAAGACTGACCCAGGTACAAGCCTTATGACTCAAAACTGTTTAAATGTCTATACTATTGATGCATAATTTTTGGTACACGGATTTATCATCTAATTCTGCATTGTGTAGTTATCGTGTTTATATTTGAACAAATGGACAGATACTTTCTATTAAGGGATTTTGATCAAAATTCAATAGTTTTTATTTTTGAGTTGCAATAAATTTGGTAGTGTATTGGTATAAATACCATAAATTTGGTTTGTGTATTGGTATAAATACCACCAGCGGGTGACCGAGCTCCGCTCGGAGAAAGCAGGCATCGAAGCTAACTCGAAGATTTAAATTTTCAATTGTGATTTATCAAAATAATACATGCCATAAGAAAATTTGTGAAACCATTGGTGAAAAGATAACCGGTTAAAGTGCACCATTGTAAACTATTCTAAACAAAGTCAGAGTTTGGAAAGGGAACTATTCTATACAAAGGTAAAGTAAAGGTAAAGATTAAAGTGTGTTGAAGTTCAATATTTTTGACAAATTTATTTAGAAAAACCAAACATATATACATACATAAGAAACATATTATAAACCTATAACAGCATAAACATAAAACTTTATTAGTTCGCCATATTGGCTATAGATGGCAGCACGTTACCGCTTGAAAATTTAAGTAGACATAATGGCGAACTAATAAAGTTTGAAAATATCCTATCTGTAACTCCGAACTGCTCGACCGTAGCGCTTCAAAACCGGAGCCAATCGATTCCTAGTGGCCAAAAACCCCATACCCCCAAGTTTACCGGAGTTTATTACTTCTGGGGCGATTTTAGACTTGGCAACCATTTCTCGTATTATAGTATTAGATATATACACAAACAACATATATTTGTCACAGACAAGACATTTTCCAAAATTGTGTTTAACGAATTCTTAGAGAGAGAACTAAAACGTCAAAATCTCGATTTCGCATTAATTGTCGATTACAATACTTTTTCTGCATTTCTCATTTGAGCAAAAATCAAATCCGTTCAGAGATTTGTTTCCGGAATGATGAACTTGGTACATACTACTAGTTAAAAATAGCAGTCAATAGCTCAGCAATTGTATGCGTAAATCTGTTGCGGTTTCTGTCAAATGGAAAGCAACTGCTGGAATTGCAACTGAATTGTCATTTCATTGAAAAACGCTGACTCATTTTGATTTTCAACAGCTCGGAATCTGCCAAAACACCACGGAACGAGTTTTCCAATCAGTGCGAACGGGCACGCAATCTGTGCCGAAACCGCACCATTCCAAATGGATGTGGCCTCGAGATAACAGCACGGAAGGCGAGTGGTTTATTTCAATTTATTTGCCTTTCTTTTTTTTTTTTCAAGTGCGTCTCACAATATTGCACTGCACCTGCGCAGTATCCGAAATGAAAAACAATGATGAGTGTGATATTGTCGTAATTTAAAGAAATAAATCAATTCATACAAATTATTCTTGTTTACACGAGAATTCATTCAATAGCTGCTGCAAGCGTGAAAAGTGATTGTGACAAGTTTTCAATTTTTTTTTCGTGACAACAATTTTCAAAATTTAAAAATAAAGACAAATTCTTCATGACTTTCAAGAACAAAAAAAAAATCAGACGATGAATGTATTTCTTTTGCTGTGCTGAGAAAAATAAATAATGGATCTGATAATAAAATTTTAAAATAAGGATGTTATGTTCGATTCAAATAAATGGCTGTCAGTAAATCTGTTGGATTTTCAAATTCGATCATTCCATCCGGTTTGCTTAACAACTGGTCTTTAAAAAAATCCTTACTTTGTTAACAATCACCGAATTTTTAAGTAATTCTTGACAAAATTCTTCTTCAAATGTACAACAAATGACGGAAACTAAGGATCATGGCAGTTAAAGGAAATACAATAGAATGCTGATTATCAGTTGAAATGAAATCAATGAATTCAAATTATTCACTTTGCTAACAGCACAATAGCATTTTGGATTCTTATACCGTTGTAGTTGACTTACGAAGCTGATTCAATCATGACAATAACTATTCCATATTCCTTAAGACTTTGCATTCGATTGTCTTCTCTCAACCGCCATTCAATACGGTGCATAATTCTGACATTTTATTTAATTTTAATTGTTAAAAATACCTAGAATACCTAAAATGTTAAAATATGTAGATTCATTTTTTCAGGGAAACTCAGAATTGGACTTTATAAATTAATAATGGTTAGAAAATAGGGTAATTGTTGGTTGTTTTAGACTGCTCTTTATATAGTTAATGATAAAATTATTTATGCAGTAATAATATATTTTGCAGAAGGAATATTTTCTTATTAAACCTTTGAATACAATGACGTCACTCACATACCGTATTACTGATTTTTTACCATTGTGTGTCAACTAATGATAAAATACAGCATTTAATGTGATATGGGATTTTTTGAGCGGATTTTGGGATAATTGCTTTCACATACAGTACTCTGCAATATAAATTAACTTTATAAACATTAACTAAGCCAAATTACAACCTATAGCTTAATTATCTTACTAACTTTATATATAGGTAGTTTCAGTCTTTGAAGTTATACAGCAATTATTGTAAAAGTACTTGAATAATTACATTTATAAATCAACATAATTAACTTAAAAATTGAAAGTATTCAAATTAATATAAATGGCAAATCTGAATAATGTTTTTTTATAAAACATCACGTGCAGTAATGTTTATCCAAAGATTTCATCCATGTTTCCATGAATGGATCTCTAGACAGCAGTTTCAAGTTTTTCAAGATGGCTACTCAAAATTCACTTCCCTAATTGATTGGGTAAAAAAACTGGTTTCCCTTCTGGGTATTTTCCATACGGTGGGGGTTAGGCGAAAGACACGTGCTTTATGAGAAGGGGGAGGAAGCGCTGGGAAGGTCGGTCACGCATGCAAAAAACTGAAAACAGCCAGCGGCGATCTGCAGGAATCGCTGGAAGACGACAGTTCCCGCAGTGATGCTGTTTTTCAATGTCGGATTCTTCATTGCTTTCGGAATAACAAATTATTTTCAGGAAGTTATCAAAAAGATACGAAATTATACTTAAAAATTATTCTTAAATTCAAAAAACGAATTCGATTTTTTTTTCCTCCACAAATCGCATCCATTATAAACTTGTTTGTGCCATCTGTTGCTAGAATGCACCAAGTATCTTTGCTCTTTAGTTATTTTTGAGTTAAAATCTAGCAGATAAATATCATTGAAACCATAGCTATCGTTATTTTTATTACTTTAGTATTAAAATCATAGCTAATAAGCTTCTTTCGAGAATTTAATAAAAATTTAAAGAGCAATAACAGCAAGGATGTTTTAGCACTAAATATCAAAAATAAATTTATGATATTATTGACACAAATAGGTCAAACATTTAATTCATATTTTCTCAACTTTAAAAGCATTAGTTTCGTATTGTTAATCTGCTTCATAGAGTGGGACGCAAAGAAATCCCATAAAAATGTGAACTATCACAATGATTTAAACATTCGAAATTTTTTGTCACAATTTTTTTGATTAATAATGTAATATACTTTGCAAAATGTTTGGTTGTTTTATACAAATCATATATTATGACACATCCTCTATCTCTATACAGAATAGATCTTCCCATTAACAGAAACCTGGTCACCACATGAATATATTAACTAATTTAAGAAATCAAATGTAAGTCAACGGTAGAATTCAATCAGAAAATTAACCAATATGATAATTAAAATATATAATATTTATTAAAATTCTGAATGAAATAATAAATTTGAATAATAAATATTAGCATATTGTTTCAAAGTTAAAATCACTAGATATACACATTTAGGTATTTGATTTATTGCACAAGCTGTAGTTTGCAATTCTCATTTTCTTGGAGAGTCCCAAAAAATTTGACTGAGTAAGCACGTACCGTACACACTAAATAGACTAGTTAGATAGGCGCTTATAAAAGACCCCCTATCTGAAAATCCTCAGGGTCACATCAGATCTAAATCTAACACTATGTGCAATCGATTGAGCTCGTGCGCTTTCCAGACGAACGAAGCAGCGTTGGAATTTAAAGAACGAAAACTTTTTGTTCAGTAGCCTAAGACCAGTAATTTTTGAAATTTATGCCAGCAATATTAAGAAGATCCATAAGCCAGTTTTTAGGTTTGTGTTTACCTGATCCTAAACATTCGTATAGCTTAATCCGAAATGATAAGACTTGATATCAAGTTACATTAACAAGGATTTACATCAGTTAGTTAAGTTGTAAAGCATTTAAAAAAAAGTAATAACTATGTTTTCGATTACCTTTGATTTCTGAAGAATACATCATGTTTTGCGTTTCATTTCATTTGATTGTTTTAATTCAACAATATACTTCAAGTTCAAGTTATTTTTAAAGAAAACCGAGGCCAATATGTTTCAATTCATGAGAACATTAAAAATAATAAGCAAGCTCTGCAGTGGTAAATCTAATACTATAATACGAGGAATGGTTGCCAAGTCGAAAATCGCCCCAGAATTAATAAACTCCGGTAAACTTGGGGGTCTGGGGTTTTTGGCCACGAGGAATCGATTGGCGCCGGTTTTGAAGCGCTACGGTCGAGCAGTTCGGAGTTACAGATAGGATATTTTCAAACTTTATTAGTTCACCATAATGGCTACTTAAATTTTCAAGCGGTAACATGCTGCCATCTATAGCCAATATGGCGAACTAATAAAGTTTAATGTTTATGCTGTTATAGGTTTATAATATGTTTCTTATGTATGTATATATGTTTGGTTTTTCTAAATAAATTTGTCAAAAATATTGAACTTCAATCTTTACCTTTATATAGAATAGTTCCCTTTCCAAACTCTAACTTTATTTAGAATAGTTAACAATGGTGCACTTTAACTGGTTATCTTTTCACCAATGGTTTCACAAATTTTCTTATGGCATGTATTGTTTTGATAAATCACAATTGAAAATTTAAATCTTCGAGTTAGCTTCGATACCTGTTTTCTCCGAGCGGAGCTCGGTCACCCGCTGGTTACATAATAAAATCCAAACTGTTAAAAACTGTTGATAGTTTATAAAAAAAAGGGCAATTTTTTTAGAATAACTGACATGATAAACGTTATGAAGAAATCAAATTTATTTGAACTTAACATCTTCAATGAATAAAAAATAGTCTATGATTTCGATAACCTTGGTTTCTGAAGAATAAAAGGTGGTTTTAATTTAATCCGTTATGTCTTCTAGAAATCAATTACTGTTACACATTATTAGTAATCCCCATCAAGATATGATTAAAATCGGTAACGATTTGATACTATGATTATGTCGTTCCTTATTGTTTGAAAATTTCTGTTTAACAGTAGGCTACTCACAGTATTTTACAGAGTTAAGACTATATATCTCAATGATGTCGTAAAATGTCGAAGAAATCATAATTCAAAAAATTTTCAGGCAACAAAATTTAATAAATATCTATTAATAATTTATAAACAGTATTCAAAAAGTGAAATTTATTAAGCTAAACTATATATAAAAACAAACCAATCAGTTCCATATGCTTTATTTCTACCTTATTCTACCTTACAGATACTGCACCAATGATATTTTTTTCTTCAAGTTGCGTGCTGCTGTAAATGCTGTATCACTTAGAAACTGGAATATATTTTTCACAAAATTAAGAAGTTTCTTTTCTGATTACTCTACAGATATTTTTTCTTTCTTGCCCAACCGTGTTGATAGTTTTACTTCCCATCCCATGCATGGCTTGCTTTGATTTATTGGAAACTAGGAAAGACAGGAGCAGATAATCCCAAGAGTTTTTAATTCTGAATGTACAAGACATTTCTCATTACAAATATTTGATCTTCCATCTAAATTAGTTTGTGGGATAAAGGTAAACCCAAATCTCTCTCGCATAGTCTCTAATAAAGGTGTTATTTCAAAGACGCCTTGCTTGACACTAGCATACAATGATGATGAAATATTATTATTTGGCGTGAATTTAGGATTTTTACAGAACCTATCGTGTGATTATTAACGAGTTATTTGGTGATAAATCCATGGAAATGTGATGTCTCTTAAGAGCAAATAATAATCAACAACATTTTAGTGCAATATGTTTTAATTAGCAATTAATTGCCCACATCACTGATACACATACATATGAAAGATATAAAGTTATTTAAGCATTAAATCGACCATTTGTTAAGTTTTTCTGAGGCCATATTTCACGCAACACATCACACACATCGTCTTACCACATAACACCACTCATTCTCACTTCACTCCATTACAGCTTATCTCGTGTGAATTCGTACATAGAGGGAGATAGTCAGTACAGCAGGTAGTTATTACTATATGAAAATCGAATTTGTTTTTAAGCGCTTTTTCCCCAGACGACTAAAACCGAAATTTGACAGAGTCGATATTTCTAGTCACAAAATTACATACTGAATTTGATATATTTGCATTTTTGAGCTATCGCGTTTAAAAGTACAGGACAGCAGATGGTGAATTCCCCGATGAATTAGGCTAAAAATTTGACAGGTGTCAACTCTCTAAATGTTAAATCTGTGTATCGAGTTTTATCCATCTAAGCTCTCTTCGTTTTATCGTAATAGTGTCCGGATTTCTATTGTTTGAAAAGCTAGATATGAAGAATGCCTCTGCACGGGATTTAATTAAAATTTGATATAAATCTAACGAATGGGAGTAAAATCCGTATACCTAGTTTCATCCGCTAAACTCAAAGAATTTGTGAGTTATCTTTGTTACAGACAGACAGATATAAAGCCAAAAATTAGCTATTCGAATTCAGGGATGTATAAAATGTGGAGGTTCGTTAAAATCTTTGACGATTACAATGCTTTATGCATAATACTCATCATACGAGAATTAAAATGGTAATGGTGCTCGTAGATGGTATTAAATGGTGAGGGTAATTAAAATGGTAAAGTATAATTTAGAATGCAAATCATAGACATTTATGGAAAAGGCACTTCAAATGACAGATTCGAATTACAAGACATCCGTTTCTGAATCTAAAATGAATAGCCCAGCATCTCACCGAAGTAGGGCATTAACTCCTCAATTCTCAACCGACCTTTTAAATTCCAATTTCCATGGAATCGGAAGCACTTATTCCGAGGGCGCACCCTCGGGTGCTTGACTTCCTGTTTCACACACCTGTAGGAGGAAGACGTTCCGCTCCGCCGGAAGATCCCGTTCAAACGAACGATCCAATCGGAATAATTGCTTCCCCACCGACACACGAAACATACCAAGAAAGGGAAACATGGCCTTCAGATAAGTAAGAAACGTGTGGAACCACCCATAAGTAGGGCTTCGTGATATTTGCATTATTATGCTGCAGAAGAATGCCATTTTAAAAATCATATTTATACGCATTAAATACTTTTTCAATAGCGTGCATCAAATAAAACTAGTGTAACAAACTCTCACTATCTCAACCAGTCGCCTATTTCCGATTAGCTTTGCCAGACTCTTGAAAATGCCGACTTAGAGATTTCTTATCTATTGAATTCCAAAATAAGAACTGGGTTTGAGGTTATAAGCAATTCCGTCACTAATCCGGCGATCTCTTTCTTGCGATCCATCTGTGATGCACATAGCTTCACTCTAGTGTTCTCAAAATGGTCATGGCAGGGAAAAAGTTAAATCTTCATTTGAAAAGTTGAATACGATGCTTTATTTTGAATGTTATACAAAGCATTCAATAAATCATCGTTAATATTACAGTGAATAAGCTGATTTAGGGATATTCACTGTAATATTAGCAGAATATAAAGTTCTGCCATATATATTCTGCCATACTTTGAGTCCTCGTCAAAGTGATCAGTAAATTCGAATAACCAGAAAGAGCAAAATGCCTTTAAAATAATACAATTCTTTGGGAATAAAAGGACGTCCATGATAAAAAAAAAAAAAAGTACACGACATCGTTTAAATCAGAGGTGTCCAAACTTTTCGCGGCGCGGGCCGGATCGAAATTAGATCCATGTTATACGGGCCACATGTATATACAAATTGAAAAATATCATTATGAGTAAAGTAGCATTAAATACTATTAATTAATACTATTTTATTGTAACTTGAAAATACAAAATACTAAACAAACAAAGTATAATTATTTTATATAAATTGAAATATTTTCATGCAACTTCTAATGCAAATGTTGAAACTGTTTTTTTTTTTTGTTGTTGTTGTTGTTGAAGAATGCCTTTATAGTTGGGATCAAAATTTGAAACGTTATCGAAATCAAAACGATATTTGTTTATTTATACTTAAGTGCTTCTTTAAACGAACTACTCAAAATTGCTGATGCTTTATTTACAACAAAACAATAAGACCCTGCTTATCGTTAAAATTCACATGCGTATAAAATTTCTTTTATGTTTAAGTTACCGAAATATATTTTTTTATTTAGTCTTATAACTTAACAGCCCGATAGACATTTGTGTTTGGTCAAGTACAACAACTCCGTTTTGTTGGCCACGTAGTTTTTCGATATACCTTTATGAAAATGAAAAGGTTTGGGCGAAAACATCATTATGTTTTAAAACCCTCCGCGGGCCGGATAAAATCACTTGGCGGGCCGGGTTTGGTCCGCGGGCCGTAGTTTGGACACCTCTGGTTTAAATTATTCACGCGTTTTAAATTAAGAAAATTTTCAGAATGAAAACAATAGGAAAAAATTATACGCATTTAATTTTTTAAGCTTTTTTAAAAACTTATAGAGACTAAAATTGTTTTGAGTAATGAAGTATTCATTCGATAAACCGTTCATATAAATAAATGTCAGTAACAAGCTATTGGAATGATCTCAAAGTCTTCTAACGAAATAGGGTCCACTCGCATACCAGCTCTTGCCTTTCACTTCATGAAATCACTTCTTCATCAAGAGTTCTGCGTTCCCATCCGTTTTCATTCTTCCGGACTATGGATTCAGTATCACTCTTACATTTCAAACAATTAATTAAGCAACAATTGGGAAATTTACAGTTTACCCACAACTTCCTGCTGAGTTAAGAGTGCAAAGTTGATTGTCATCTTCATGAAAATTGCACTTTTCCTTCACATTCAACAAGCGGCATTTCCTCAATGTGAAACTGACTACCGTTAGCTCATTGAATGCAACGAGGCAAAACATTTCAGAGCATAGAGGGAGAAGATTAGTTCAGAGGAATTAATATAGAGAAAACAGGTCACCCCCTTTTGACTTATTAGACTTCTCCATCTGACCATCAAAACTGATCACTACAAGCAAATTGTTGATATGACAGACGGCAGATGTTGTAGTATGTAGATATTGGAGATTCGTTTTACATTATTTTGTCCAATATAATCAGTTTCTATAGTTATTACAAGCGGTTAGTGATTAATAACTTTAATAATTCGTAAGCAATGGAATCCAGAAGTCTAATCATATTAAATCTATGCCCATTGCTCCAATCTTTTCAATCAGTATTTGTCTATATTTTAATTGTATTAGCTAACAATATTTTCACGATCCACATGACCATTATAGATTCACAATACAAAATACGAAACCCGAAGCAAAGAAACCCAATTAATATTCATATTCATAGCAAATATGAAATCAACTTATTAACCCGATGTCGGGATCTTACCATCAGACAGCTGCAGCCTTGCACCATGGTTATAGTCTACAGATTCTGGTCTGGCAGTACTGTTTCAACAAATGCACAATAAGCATAAAAAATCAAAAACTATTTTTGTTTTTATTGAGGTTACAATTTTTCTTTCTGGTGGAGCCACATTTTTCAGATAGTACCAAAATATTGAAGAGACATGAGATTTTTATTCACGAGTTGTTGTTTTCGTGTCCGTGTTTTTTCAGTAGCTTTTGAGGGTAAAGACCCCTGAACACCCAGAGGGCAGAATTCCGACTTCTAGCTTACACACATGACACAACCCTTTTTAGGGGGTGGTTCATTCATCCATCAGCAAGTCGGAATTTAGATCCAAATCAGAGACCGACTCATCCCTGATTCAGTACCCCCAGAGGTATCGTTTTGTTATGGGAACTTGGAGGACTTTGCAGTCTCGACATATTTAACGTGCCCCCACTGCCATTAGCCAAGACGGCGGTCTTTGGCCAAGACGAGGACAGAACCCGCAACCTTTCGGTTACGAGACTGACGCTCTACCAACCAGGCTACCGCGACCTTATTCACGAGTTAAAATCATTAAAACTTCTTCCAAGTGCATCAGACGTGGAAATATGGATTTTGTGAATAGTTCGCAAAAGTTAGGGATCGTAAAAATACGATTCTTTGGAAGATTTTTCACCATCTGAGATTGAGGAATGGTAGTCAGCTGAACTTATATAATAATTATGGGACATCCTGTGTAAAATGAATTGGTTCTTGTCTCTTGAATCATTATTAAAAATGCAATGTTTATTATCATCAGGAAAAGACATTTTATTAATTACTATTTAAAAAATAATCGAGTAAAGAATAATCACCTTACAAAAAAACCTGTTTTAAGAATAATCACCATGCAAAGAATCAATAATTCAGTGATGTCGTAATCTGCAATGTAGCTGAAACACTATTTTCCTCGTCGAAGAAGATGCGATCACCTTGTTTATCATTTTTCAATAAGAAACGTAGAATTCACAAATTTTTCTGAAGTATGGAAGAAAGTAAGTGTTACAAGTTTCTTAAAGTAAATAAAAAGATGCCAGTTCTTTAACAAAACAGATGGTTGTTCAACAGATGGCAAATGGCACGGAAAAAAAAAGAATATCTTGTGGTAGTTTTTTGGATGTTTGTATGAAGATAGATACACCATAAAAAGTTCCAATGCGTTAGAAAGAGATTCAAATCAAAATTACATTATTGGTAGTTTTACGGAGCAGCATTTCATAAGACATTCTAAAAAGGTGATGAACACGTACAAAATCTATCAATTTCAGATTATTTAAACAAAAACAGAATGCTGATGGTTCACAATTCAGAGCAGAACGGAAAGAGCAATAAATCAAATGTACAACACAATAAATAGTACACATAGATGTATACATAATTCTTTTGGTAATCATTAAAACAGCACTGGGCAAACAAGTTCTTGTCTCTTAATGAAAAAATTGGTTTGTCCTAGATGTATGTCTCTAAAAAATCTATTAAAAAAGAAAGTGATGAGTGTCTCAACGACAATTACAGAAGTGCCCAAAATTAGGAAAGAAAAAAAAAGAGTTGAGAATTGAAGAAAATTAATTACAGAGAGATGTAACTTGCATCTCTCGAAACAAATAGTTTTTGAGGAAGCCATGGGAGTACAACCTGTTTGGTGGTGGAATGCAGCCCACACCTTAAAAGTTCCTAATCGTCAAGGATTTTTTGATGAAGACTCCTTGACCCTTTTGTTTTGAGGCGTCTTCCAAAAATGAAGAATTCCTTTTCAAGAAAACGAATCCATTTTCGCCGTCAACAGGCTGGGATTCCAAAATCATTTTCATTTCGTCTTTTTCAAACAAGACTTGCGAAAGCATAAACGATACAGCGAAACTGAACAAATTATTTATAAATTTAACATAAAGGGCCAATTCCAGAAATTATACAGATCTTCCTTCTAATTTCTATTGCATTTATCAATCATAAATGTAATGTTTAGTCACCAGATGCAAGGAAATAAATATGTAATAAATTAAAATGCTAATTACAAAAGAGTGAAAAGGTAATTTTTAAACGATAGGCCTGGTCTTGAGATATATCATCAATACGAGAAATCAGCAAATAAATAATAGTTGGAAATTTTTTATGCAAAAAATGAGTTCAAAATCTAGCATTTTCGAACAAAATCAAATTACGATGGGCTATATTATGTTTCACAAATAAATACAGTCATGCAACAGAAAAGCAACTAGAAAACATATAGTTAGAAATAACAATGCTTTTACAGATCGCTATAGGAAAAGCTTAGTGCTGCTTTTTCCCAAAATCAGTCACTCTATTATAAGCAGATTGTTGTACAGAAACCGTAGTTTATTCAGTCTTGCAAAACCTGCTGCACACGAGGTACAATTTGTAAAATGATAACGAAATCGATCAGATTTTTAACAAAATTAATTATATAACTATGATTAAAAAACCATGAACAACTATGAGGCACAATATGAATACCTGTTTTCTAACTGAGCACATTTCATGTTTTTCTTTAAGTATCAAATTCAATCAGGGTATTCACTTATTAATATTGATATCGATCAATTTATAACCATTGTATAACAGTCGATATCGAGTAATCTCAGTTAGTGATTTAGATTGATCAGCTTCAAGGGAAAAGTTTGAAGTTATTTTTATTAATCTTAGTTTTTAAAAAATTATCTCATCACGATTCTTATGAAATATTATTTCTCACTGAGTTTCTTAACTTAACATTACTTAGAATCAAACTTTGCGTAATTTAACTAAATACTTAACTTTACAAATCAGCTTTTAACCCTTTGACTACCAATTTAAAAGTTTCTTTTCTCTGCAATAGCATAGAAGAAAAAAAATGAAGATAATAGCTTCCGTATTGAAAAAAAACTATTCGATTTTTCGTCTAAATATTTTTAAATGCCTATAGTCAGCCCATAATGGGCAAATATACACTCACCCCGCCGAAAAAAAAATTTACGTCGAACTATCTAAGCGAACTATCTATTTAAAAGGTTAATGTGATGTATATGTCCAATTGGCAGTTAAACCAGCTTTAAAATCGTCTTTTATTTTCAACCATTAGATTTGCAATGTGCAGAAATAAGACTAGCTTCAAATTATGTATGCAATAGCTTTTATATTTCACACACTAATATAAGAATTTAGGAAACTGACGGTGTTGATAAAAAGGTGAGGAAAGGCTAATGCCAACGTTTTCTTCGTGCATTATATGGTGTAGTTTAGAAATAAACTAGTTCAGGAATTTTTCAGTCAATTTCGATGTTAACCATCGATCCAATTCATGGATTTTACAAGCAATAAAAGTAAGCTAAGATAATATAGATTTGCAATGATTTACAAAAACCGATTAAAGGGGTTCTTCTGGAACGGAAGTCATTTCAATCGGCCTCTCAATATTCACACTTCGGGTACTGACCAGGTCATCGGCAAAACGCCGAGACGGAATGGCCAGTGTTCTGGAAAATGACTTTCTCTTCCCTACACGCACACGGAAAGCACTTTCGCCCATCTGAAAGGCCACAAAGAAAGAAAAAAGTGCATTAGTGGCGCTAAATTGAGTTATTTATCACAACAACTGTGACAACTCGGTGTTGGCTCATATCTAATCTGAAAATTGAAGGCTTTCTGTGTATGGTCCAAATCGTTCATAAAGTTTTTTTCTGGTATCAAAATGCTGGCGATGCGCAATCAAGTCCGAGTGGCGCACTAATTGCTTGCAAAAAGATAAGTTTAGATAATTCATGCTTCTTAATCTTGGGTCATGACCCGATTTACAGATATCTGCATTTGATTTTTGTATCATGAAACTCGTATAACCTTTTTACTTTAGCTATTTGAATACATGCAATAGAAAAGAACTAGTGACTTAACAAATGCCTTGTAATCTTCTGTATTATCATTTTAAATCGAATTTGCATAATTTCATTTATTTAAAATTAATGAACTTCCATATGCATTGCCCAAAATTAGCAATGACCTTAATATAAAAAGGAATAAAGCGATATAAAAATATATAAAAAAACCAAGCAAACGTTTTTTAGAATAATTATCTTGTTTGATTACGCCGTTAAATAAAATACAAGGATTTTAGAACAAAACTTTTTATAGTAGAGTTCCTCCTCCCTTCAAGTTGTTAACATTCATTTTAAAGAAGCATCGAGGAATATTATGGATAAATGATCTTAATATAATTAGATTAGTTTTAGTTCAGTTACATTAACATCCCTTTTTAAAGAAACGCCAGGGCTATTTTGGGACGGATCTCGTGATTTTGAACCGCGGTCAAAGGACGAAAACAGCACCTGAGAGAATATACCCACTCTCCAAACTTTCACACCAAACCAACGGAAGGATGTGTGACCCGATCGGACTTAAAGTACACTTCCCACTTAAAAGGTAGTTCTTCAATGGAATCAGGTCTCGAACCTGAAACCTTCCGGTTCTGAAGCAGAGATCTTACCACCAGGCCACCATGGCTTTAATTTTAATATAAATAAAAATGAATATAACATGCTACCAACAGGTGGCATTGTAATGGATTGAAAAGTTATGACTATGCATGACTCCGTCTAAACAATCATGTTGAATTAAATCAAACTTTGCCCATTTAAAATTTCAGATTTAAAAAAAATACAACTTTGCAAAGACTTCAAATTAATGAAATGCTTTGTTAATAACAAAATAACCCAAATTTCATACTTTTTCCACAATAGAAAAAGTTCTTTATTCCATCAGTATTTATAAACCATTTAAAAAATCTAATATTTAATGATTCAATTATATTGATTTCATTTCTGCACATTGATTCTTATATTAGTATTTTAAATCTAAATGCATTAAAATTCATGTTAACTTTGATATACCTAATTACTATTTTTTAAAATGTATTTTATTTGAATACATATGCTTCCACCAGATTTTCATTCGTTTCAAAGTAACGGTTTAACAAATGCTAAAAGTAAACATAAGTTAATTGCTCAAATGAAGACAAAATAAGTAAAGCTCTAGTGAGTAAATGGAACAGATGATTGATGACAGCAGTTGTTTAAGGCTATGAGATATCGGCCAGTATTTTGCCTTTTTTTTAAAAAGAAATTTAGGAGGATTTTATTTGAAAAAAAAAAAGAATCTTAAAATTAAAATTTTTACGTTTTCAGCGATATAAATTAATGTAATTTTTACCTCCGACTGTTATTAGTTCTTTCAGGTAATTTTGAAATAAGGGAATTTATAGGTACCCTTTTACTTCACAATATTAAGACTATGATTTACTCTACCGCAAATCTTTAAATTTCTTTTATTTCACTATGTATATTATGAAAGAGGATTTTTTGTGTATAATAGTTCAGACTAAAGTATTTTTACGTTAAAAATATTGTGCATGAAAGGATTTTAATCACGAATAAAGTAGAGTATACTCATTAGCATATTTTAAATTTTGGTGACATTCTTTCCAGATATTAGATAGAGAAAACAAGAATAAATGAAATTAGAGAATCTTTTTTCCTTCAAAAAATTACTGATATATAATTTATTCAATAAACTTATATCAACGCTTTATTTTATACGATAAATAAAAGTTTTTCTTAAAATATAAAATAGGAAATGAAAATTTTTAACTTATATATTCTATATAATGGAATTAATTTGTTGTTAATAAAATTATTTCTAATAAAGTTTTTAGTAAATAAGTAAAAGTAAAATAGTGAAATAGAAATTTTTTAATCATAAATACGTTCATATACATAAACATTGGTTGGAAGACATGGCACAAATATTAGAAGCATTAGATATTTGATATGATAAAGTAATGATTCAAGATATTTGATAGATATTGATATGATATTTGATAGATATTGATATGATATTTGATATGATAATGTAATTAGAACTTTATATCTTTTAGCCTTTTTATCGTTTCAGTAAAGTGCTAACTTCCTCAAAGAAAATTTATTATTAAATGACTCTTTACAAAACACTACTACAACTCTTCAATGAAAAAGGACTTCTTTAAGATATCCTTATTAAAACTTGTCAAAATAACCAAAAGCAACGATAACTACGTAAAAAAAAGGAAATCATAGGGTCGAAAAGCCAGAAGGAAGGAAAAAAATTAATAAAATAAAAATAGGATACTTGAACGCAAATCAGTGCCCAAGAATAACTTTTTCCATCTGGTTAGCTTCGAGCTTCCTCGACAAGTTTTGCCTCAGAATATAAAGGCTTCCGATGAAATTTCTTTGAAGTAATTAGATATCCAGGATTAATTTAAATGGGTCGAATTTTTAATTATTTAGAGGTTTTTTTCTCTTAATAAATGGCTGATATTGAAAAGGAATAAAGGAATTTCATTTTAGAAAATTAACTTCTAAATAATCCTTTCTAACTTTTATTGTGCATTCACTTTATTATAAGATGTTAAGATATATCTTTCTCAAGTTTAATATAATTTCTAGAAAGATACGTTTGCAAGGTTTCTTTTTCTGATGAATATATAATAATTATCTTTTTATATTTGTTTTAAAACATTATTTTCACTACTAAGTTTCCCTCTAGCCATTCCTTCCTCACTAAATTCGATGGAAACTGGTGAAAACTTAATGAATGACGTTTTTTGCAGAGAAGATTTGCAAGAAAATCTCGTCCCGATAAAGAACTATACCAATTTTCAAAAGCCGTTTAATATACAATTTGCAGGATTTAAAAAAAGCAGTTATACAATTTTATTGTGTAGGAAAAAAAAAATCATTGCCCTTTTTTTACGAGAAAAAAAAGTGGAGGAAATAATTTTTTTATTCTATTTAGCATCTAAATTAGTTTTAACATAATGTTTGTAGTGTGTCATAATAACTATAAATTGCGTTATGCTGCTTGCATGCAAAAAAAAAAAAAAAATGCTAATCAAATTCTAATGCTTATTAGGGTATACATCGGGGCTAAAAATTATCCAATTTAACACGTAGTTATTGCTTGGTTCGTAAGTAATCAATTTGGGAATATTTAAAAAATTTTATTATACTTTTAATTAAAGAATAATAAAAATTGAAACGCTTATTCTCAATAACTTTATAGCATATTCATTGCACGAAAATCATGTTTATATCAGTTTTGTAGCAAAAAAAAAAAAACCCTCATTAGTAATAGCTGTATTTTAGAATAGTTTTTATTTAGTTATTGATTTATATTTACGCGCACTGCGACAGTATTAAGTACAAACTATCACTGTTGTAAAAAAAAAAATTAAGACAAAACACATTTAAAAGCATTATTATGCAGTTTAGAAATTCGAAACTCTACTTTTTTTTCCTTAAATCAATTTCAAAACGAGAAAAAAGCTGTATATGATTGAGATAATGAAAAAATTAATTTCAATCATTTTAAGCAATTTCATCTTACAAAAGTTGAAATTATGATAACAATTATAAAAATGCATTAATATGTTAAAAGTTTCTTACTTTTCTTTTTTATTCTATACCCCTTTGGTACAAACAAACAAAATTTAGGTATTCTCGAGCTTCGTTTATATAAAAAGCAAAACTAGAATAATAAAATTGAGATACGAAGTAAATGCATTCATTTAATGTAATCGACATATTTCTTTTGTTTATAATTAGCAATTATTAACCAGGTATCAGAAATAGCGACAAGAAAGAAAATTTCAAAAAAAAAAAAAAATGCTCCATATCAAACGAGATAAAAATCTTCATGTTTTACATTTAATCAAATCTGAAGTAAAAAGAAGATACTACGAAGATCTATGCATTCAAATTTAGATAAATTTTAGAAAATCACTGAAGGAATCAAAATCTTTGTTATTTAATCATCATACAATTCATTTCAATAATTTTTAATTAAAATGTTTTAGCTATTATAGAGACAGTAGTATTGAAATTACAGAATAGCTATACAATATTTTTATAATTAATATATGAAGTAATTTTTATATTTTTATAATTAATACTGTTCCGATATTCAGCCTTATAATCCCTCTCGATAGCAAGTTCAGTTTTTTTTAGTTTTAGAGTTAAAATCAAGCATAAAATATATAAAGATAATTGTGAAATTTTAAATTCAACAAATAAAAGGAATTTTAAACTATGAGTCCCGATTCCTTATAATGCTGTGGGAACATGGGAAAATAAGAAACAATAAGAAATGAATTCACAGTATTCAATATAAATAAATAAAAATACTTTTAAAAAGTTATCTAAATTTGAAATTTTTCTTGATTCTTATCAAATACATAAGTTTGATTTAATCTCAACATATCATTACTTATTCCATTATCTTACTTAGCTCTTTATCGTTTTACATGCATCGGATAAATTTTTTTCTAATAGACATAATAACTTGACATAAAAACTACGTAATATGATTCGCAATTCCTCAAGTATGGTGCAGATTTTTTTTTGGAAAGTGGCATCTAATTACACACTAAAGGGCAAAACAGCTAAAAAAAATATGTATACATATATGAGAGGAAAAAAGTATAAGAATATTGAACAAAATAATTGTATGTTGCTGTTAACAGAAAACAAGTACTCATTCAGCAACTAACAGGAATATATATGAGTATTTTTAAAATTTATTCTTTATATCTATAAACATTCTTTAAATTTATTCTTCATTTCGATAAGTTTTTAAAATTTATTCCTTATTTCTGATCAAAGGAATGCGTCTCATGTTCCGAGTAAAAAATTGTCAAACCATTTACAGCAGAGGTTTTTTAAAGACAAAAAAAGCAGACGAATTCTTTTAATGGCAAAAATTGAAAAAAAAAAATTGCCAGCTAAAAACACAACTGATCAAATAATTTCAAATTATTTTCCAAACATCAACTGCAGATATCCTTACTGCAAAATGTAAACACGAAAGATATTTATCAAAAACTAAGGCCGGGACCGCACACATGATTAATAAAAATAACACCACTCATCATTTTCCGACCAGCTCTGGCGGCGACTCGACCTTGAAAAAAAAAAAGCTGGCATACACTTTATAAGGAAACTTAAGGGGGAGGCCTTTAAAAAGTTGAGGGTGGCTGCAGCAAACATCGGAAAATAAAAATAAAAAGTGACTCACTTAGTTCCCATGACTTGAGAGGTTGAAAAATCCGATTGGGTCTTCACAAAAATCAAAATTCCTTTCGGATAGTCACAACAGGTTGTTCGAGCTGCACTTCGAGACGGCCGAGAGATTGAAATGATGAGGCGGGAAGGGAGGCTGAATGCCGGAATTCGGATGAGGCGGCGCCAAAATGCGCCAAGATGAAATCGCCAATTGGGGCCTGATCAGATTCCAGGAAGGGAAATGAGAAGAGGCATTTTTTTACAAGGTTTTTTTTTTTTCCTTTTACAGAAACCGTTTTTTATTAGAGAGTTCAAGTTTCTAACCAGTTGTTCTCCTGTGTTTTCATGCAATAATTTTGCGAAATGAAATAAGACGCTATTCATTTCTGGAACCAAAATTTGCCGACATTAGAACACGATATTTGTTAGTGATGGATTAAGACATTTTATGGCTGTTCAGCAATGCATTTTGCAAGGTCCCGCTTCGAATAAATTGGTCAATTTAGTTTCGTATTCCAACAAATTTTTAATTTTATAAACACACTTTTAATTTATTTCATCTCACTTTTCTTTTTTTGAGGATAAGCTATGAAAATGTATATGTTTTTACAGAAGCCAGTCTGCATTTAGGCATCTTAAGAAGCTAGCTGTCTAGGATCATTAAGATGAGAATGCCCCGTGAGCTAGTTTCAAAGTAAAAAAAGCTTTGAAAAAATACTATTCCTAGGAATTATAAAATATTAAGTAAATATTAACACTTTATCAAGTATAGATGATTAGGTTCTTATATGTTTTATTTTGCTCTATATGTTCAAATGTTTCATATTCTCTTATGCTATACACAAAGTGGTGAAAATAAAACTGATAGTTTTCAGAGACTCATAACTCCTTTTTTACTGAAAGGATACGAAAGAAATGTCCTGTATTTGTTGCTTAGACTATTAGACTAGGATGACGCTGTGCTGCTTACAACCATATGCTAAAAGAACAACCCATATCGGTAAATGTAGTTAAAGGTATGGTCATCTGAATGTTGCACTGTGATGAAAGCGATGTGTTTGGCAATTGTAGCAGTATTGTTTAGTGTGTGCTTAGCAATTCCAACAGCTAAAGAAGCCTCTGCTGATTCTTCAAATGCTACTGTAAGTAGCCGATCAACAGTACGAGCACTGGATTGATCGTGGAATGATTTTGAACAAAATTTTGAAATTTTGCATTTAAAAGATGCATTTTGTACAACAGTTGAAGCTGCAAGATTGATTTTGGCGAAGATACAAATGGACAAATACTGGCTATCATGTATAGGCCAGGCCCCATTTTATTTAGATGATGCTGTACACACATAAAATTGCTGCATATGAGGTTCCACAAATCCTCATGCTGAGCAACCTCAATTGCTCCATTCCTCATAGATCTCGGCATAATGTGGACACGTTGAATTTCATAGTTTACTTCTTTGAAGAAGTCAAAGTAAATGTGTTCGTGTTGTATAAACATTATTGGCAAATACAGCAGATTCCTTGGGGGTCATATTGTTCTGAAGGTAAAGGAAAGAGACTGTTAACACGTTCATTGCCATTATCCTCGCCTGATATCAAGACCATCTATCTTATTAGATGGTCCCTAGTTTGCTATCTTTTAACTGTAGTAGAGAAGGTGTCATCTAATAACATAGATGATTTGGTCAGAGAAAAGAACGCAATCTGCGAGTTATCTCGTAGTTGGCAGTCAACGTCTCAAGGCACCACAAGATTAATCCAAGACGGTGCAATTGCTCATACGGCAAGATATGTAAAGAACATGATTCAAACTCATATCCCTTATGAATACGTCATCTAACATGCTTTTCCATCTATCAGGCCAACATGGTCAGCAGAACTAAATTTTTACAACTTAAAAATAGGTTTTCTGAAAAACTTTGCTTATCGAAGACATGAAATTAATGGAGCTGTCTTGAAAGCCAGTATCAGTCGAAACGCCTCCTTCAATCCTATTGAAAATTGCACGGAGACAGTGATTACTCGGTTGTACCTTTTCAGTATATTACTGACCGACAAGATATGAACACGGAGCACACAAATGTGTAAATAAATAAAATACATTCTGTTATTATTCAATTTTGAATTATTATCTTTCTTCCATATTCCTTACAGTGCCACCTATTAGCAGAATATCAATACATTTTCTTTTCCCATTGTAACACTCGGTCCTACAGCCTATGAGAAGTCGACCACAACAAATCCTGTCGATGCTGCTAGGTTCAGTGGTGGCGGAGTGGTCGGCTGTATACAAGAAGGTCCTATGGTCTATGTAACAAACATGAAATTTTACTAGAATATGTTCAGTCGTAGCAGAACTATGAGTTTTTTGAGTACCATTAATTTAATTTTAATTACCCAATATAAAATTGAACGATTGATTTAATATACAGTACAAATATGAATGCTGAATAGTTTTGAATCATAGATAAATAAAAGCAAAGAGCCACAAAGTGAATACATTTTTTTAAATTAAAATAAATCACAAATTCGTTAAAATTGTATTGGAATGTGAAACTAAATTGACCATTTCTTTTTTTAAAGGAATCTTATAATGTGTATTATCTAGGACCGTAAAATAATTAAAATCGAGGAATATAATTTTGTTTATTATAATTCATATTGAGCGGCATCCACATTAGTACACAATTATATTTCTGTAAACACTTGGTACTTAAAAATCTGTAATAAAGTGAAATGATGAAACAGATAGGAAACTGGCCATTAGTACAAAGTGAAAAGCATTAATTCTTTTCTAATATTTTATAATTCATAAAATTTGAATATTTTACAAAATTATTTATTTGACATCTAGTCAAATAAAGTTTTTTAATCTATACTCAAATAGTTACCTAGTCTCTTTAGTTGGAAATCCGACACTAGTATTTGTAAATATTCATTGAGTTATCAGGCATTTCATATTAATCGGAATTGTTTCGCCATTTGACTCTTTGTCTTGCATTGGAAAAATGTTTAAATTTAGCAGGTATTAGAATAAAATACTCAGGATTGTATAGTAACAAGCGATATGTCGGGTAAAACTAAAAAAAATCATTATTTAATTTTAAATTTAAAAGATATCTTCTGAAGAATCTTTTCCATCTTTTACTGCATAGAGGGGCTTCCAGTAGCGAATAATTTCAATTTAGTATTGTAATTCCTTTGAATGCTATTAATTTCCACAATGTGTGTGCTGCTTTTATCATCCCAGGGGCCAGAGGTATTTATTTATTTAACATTTAACATCACACCTCACCTCCGTTTCTAGAGCTTATGTGGCCCCTTTCTGGTTTGGTGTAGAAGTAGGTGGAGTATTAAAAAAAAGTACACAACAATTATTGGGAAAAATACGGACAAATGACAAAATACATATAAATACAACATAACTAGAAACGATAAATGCTAGAATGAAAAATATCTTGAGTACAAAAAACTGGATGAATGAGCTTTATAATATACAGTATGAATACAAAAATAAAAGGTTATAAATGTTAGCTAATTGCCCGGGGGATGAAAAACAAATTATGAATAAAGTGCGAGTTGTATTAAATGATGTCCTAAGAAAATAATAGAGTTAATCTAATGGAAGATACTCTCTCTGAACAATCAGGAATCTAATCATGCTTATGATTCTACTTTTGGAAGAAGGATTATTAAGGACTCTTTTGTACCATAGACTTTCTAGCGAAGGTGAGGGTTTTCTGAGGTGCCACGAGAGAGTAAAAGGGCAAGATGTCGCAAAGTGAATAGGATCGTGGACTTCTCCACAAGAGCAGTAATCATCTTCCGATAAATGGAAATGGTGAAGAAAAGACGGGACTGGACCATGTCCTATAACAAACAGGATTTCTTCACGAGTCTAGGAAAGTGGTTGCAATTTTACTGTTTTGATAACTTTATAAACAGAACGACCCGTATATCCATTATCCGAAAGATTTTACTATTTTCTTATAAATTTCTTTCTGTAGATCATCGATAGGACCCTAGAAGGCCGCCCCCGGAGGGCACCTCCTAATTGAGGATGAGATGCTCCGGCATGGTGGTTGGATCTCGCCAACTAGGTGGGTACACTAAAGGTGGGGAATCTGGCTTCTCTCATCAATGACAGGACGCACTTCCTACAGGGAGGGTTGTACCGTGGCAAGTGATGACCCTTAGGACTCAACCTCATTTCCCGCCAGTGTTGCTGTTGCGGAGGTTTGGTCATTCAGTAATTTGTCCGTGTGCCTTCGGGAGGGTCGGTGAGTCAGTGAGATGACTTAACATAGATAGTGGTCTTCCTGGCCGCCCTTCTAAAGGGCCGGTTACATGACCTACACTCGCCTGCAGAGGTGGATGCGTCCCCCCTTCGACCCCTCTTGCGGTTTTCTGGGCTACTTTGATGCCTGAGCATTTTACCGACAAATTGTCGGTAGAATCGACAGGCACCAAAGGAAACCAGAAAACCATTAGAGGGGTCGATGGGGGAGAGCGTAGTTCGTCTGAAGGATGGACGCGCCGTAGGAACTCAGCTTAAGGGGGGCGGCGGTTGCTATGCACCAGGGTCCCGAGATTGAGGGCCCCTAAATGATCAAAAAATAAATAATATTCTGAACTATAATGGCGGAATGGAAAGATGAAAAGGAATTTAACTTTAAAATAATCGGGTGTGGAAATATACGGATACATTATTATCTAATGCAAGTATGCAACATATTACAAATGTAAGGCAATATTTTACCATCATTTGCCTCACCTATTAAGTAAAACTGCATATAGTGTTTGAAAATCCATACTATAAAATATTTTATATTGTTAGATCTAATCATGTCCATGGTAGAAACATACCCTTTTAAATGTCAATAAAAAAATTTTTTTTAAAAAGGAAGAAATGTTAAATTTTAAGAAGTCACAAGTAGATATGTTTTCTTGTCTACGAAGTTTTTCTGGCATTGAAATTTCTTCGACTTCCGAACTTGCAATTCAACCGAAGAAAAAAGATCCGCAAAATCTACTCTATCATCTAAAGAAAATGCAGAAACTGGATTCGTCGAAGAACTGTATATTTATGCTGATATGATCGAATCAGGAAATAACGATGAAAATGAGGATAACAGATTTCATCAAATGAATGTAAATAATCCATATTTATGATCAAGTACTATTATAACGAATCAGTTTAGAATGTTGTGTTAAAACCGGACCTGTTTAACACAAAGGATGTTTTGAGAAGATTCCTGAAGATAGATAATTCCCTACTACGTATTATTAAAAAAAATGGTAATAGGCACCTTCACAGCTGGTTAAAGTATTCAAAAACGCATCATTCGTTGTTGTTGTTTTAATTTACTATTTTCAAAACGATGTGGAAATGAACAATCTACACGGCTTATAAGGGATTATAATAACTGTCAAATGTAATTCAAGATCATGAGCGTTCTATGGCCACTTTAATTCGTTTATTTTTCGGAAAGAATAACTACAACGACTAAATTTATGTTCCACTATTGATTAAACAAATCATGTTACTATAAATAAGGAAACAGAAAGACAACTATTACAAAGATAGTGATTCTGGTTTTAGCATGTAGTAATCTTCCACTTCAAAGACTCAAGAAATAATAGAACATCTGATAATCAACAGTTTTTAATTTAATCGAATTGTTAAGAAAAAATGATTCTGTGCCCATAGATCATATAAAAAGAATTTTTATATGATCTACGAGAAAGAAAGAAAAAGAAAAGAAAGATTCAAAAAATAGAATTGCAAATCCTTTAACACATAGATCAAAAATTATTTCTGCGTTAGGAAAATAGCTAATAAAATGAAAGACGGTATAAAAGGATTCTCCTACTATTTTATCTAAATGTACTTCTGATATTTAAGAAAGAACAAATTTAGTCATCATTAGATAAACAAATTTTGAAAAAATTGATCACATTTTTAAGAAAAAGATCAATGATTAATTATAAATTAATCATTTACAGGATTTATCGATAGATTTGACTGGAGAAGGGCTAGCAAAAAATGTATTGAATAGCTTAAGTGAGATAGATTAAGATATTATGAATATTTCGGTATTATTATGTAGAAGACAGGCATACGATAAGGTAAAAACAAGAAAGGAAAATATTAGGTGTAGAAAATATTAAGTGAAAATATTAGACTAATTGCTCTGGCTGTTAATGCAAATTATATGCCTTCACAATTGCATTCTTTTAATTTATTAATTTGTAATACCACTTCTATTGGGTTGTTCGGAAAGTCATTTCGTTTTTTTTTGTCAAAATGCAAAGAAATTTTCGTTTAATGAATAAATTATTTATTAAATTATAAAATTGCCATTCTGGTATAATACCTTTTGCCATATTTTTGGTAGTAACATGATTACACGCTCATAAAAGTTTTGGTCTTTGCTGTAAAAAAAACTGATCGAGGTGGTTTTTGGCCTCCTCATTTGAAAGAAAAATTTTGCAAATCAGTTCTGGTACTGATGTACTGTTAACACATCTTCTCCACACATATTGGCTAATTTATTTCTGGCTTGAACAGCATTTTTACCTTTTATATAGCAAAAAAGAAAAAAATGACGAAAATGCTGTTTATTGCTCTCCATATTTAAAAGGGCACCATCCAAAAACTACTGCGAAGAATCAGCTGCACTTTTTCACACTCAAGCCTTGCTATATCAGCTCTTAAAACATAAAATGATTTTGCGGTTTAAGTATGAAATTGGGTGCGAAAAATACAATTAAATCCTCTGTCGGGAAAAAACGAAATTACTTTCCGAACAACCTAATATTAACGCCTTTTTTTTGTATATCTCAAAGCTCATATTACTTATTATCTGCAACTACAAAAACATTACTCTTAAACCACTATGTAACACTCTTTGGGAAGCCAAAGCAGATTCGTCGGAAAACAGTATATATGCGCAGTTTGTACAAATTTGTAATGTCCTGAAAAAGTTAATCATGCAAATACCGCTAAGTGTCAGTAAGATTGAACACTAGAAGTGTCATTTATATTATTTTTAATAGTATGGTTTGCAGTATTGTCCAAATTTATCAATACCAATAAAGTATTTCGATCAAAAGCGATTTTTCTTGATAGATTTAATTTTAGTTAATAAAGTTAAAAAAGAAGTACAAAATTTAATACATTTTTAGACGAAGCGGAAATGTTAGTGCAATTTGAATATTTCTGAATATTTTTCTGAAGAAGAAGATTATATTCCAAAATAGTAAGTTAACGTTAGAAACCCCGATTGAGGAATTTAGACGTTATTTTTAATAGTATAATTGATACCGCTATTGTACAAATAGAAAATAGACGTAAAAGTATTTCAAATGAATTTATACTTTTATAAATTAATTATTTCAGTCATTAGAAAAAGTACTGAGCACTCTTTCAGAAAATTAATAAAGCTGATAAAGAATTATCTTCGGTCAAGCATTGTGTACAGAAGACTTAAATGCACTTTGCTATGTTAAGCCTCGAAAAAATTAATTTTTTCGAAATAGTTAATAGCAAAAATACGATAACGTGTTAAATAAACTTGCAACAGTAATATATTTTCGTGTTTGTACTTTTTTTTAATTTAAGAAAAATTAGGACCCCAAATAGTTTCTTACACCCAGGCCGTTTTAATAGATAAGGCCCGTTCTGGTAGTCTCTGTTTTTAAAGCTGTTTTCACACCTGAAGCACGCATTTGTTTCGGTACCTCTATTTCCTTAGACGCTTAGTTTAACGATGCACTTCAGCCCCTCGAAAAAAAAAAAAACAAATAAAATAAATTGAAGGGTTTTAAATAAACTACATTTAAAACATTATTTCTTAAATATCTGTTTTTCTAACTATGACCCGTCAAAAAAAATTACAGATAAGAATTCATAATAGCTTACATTAGTTGTACACTCTTAGACGGAAGAAAGATAATACTATTGGAACTTTAATTCCATTTTAAATATTCTGTTTTTGATTTATATCTCACAACTCGATTCGTAGTTATGGAATTAAATTCAACAAATAGTTCGAGGTATTTGATTGAAACAACAAACTTCTGGCATCTTCATTTAATAATAATAGAAAACAAAAATAAGTTATCACCTTCCAGCATGCTTTTTCTTGAACGTTAAAAAATTAAATTTATAAAATAATTTCTCATTACTTTATGTTTTTTTAGATATTTTTTTATAAATACAACAAATTTGCAAATAAATTCAAATGAAGGAACAATCACCATTCTTAGAAAAACAATCTCACGTGTTAAAAATTATTCACATTATCGATATCTTATATCTGAAAGAAGGATTCGTTTTGTTGACTGAGAATTTGTTAATTCCATATAAGCTGTAATTGAAACAAATTTGTAATCCAGGCATGCCTGTTTTTTGTGCTTGATTAAAATAACTTGGAAAATCTACTTCTTTCGATTTTTTGAGATGTAATTATTCCCTTTATTCTTAAAAAGAATTCCAAAAATTGTATTGATATTAAGATAAGAAGAAGTGACCACTAACTAATGTTAGTTTTCGCTATATATTGCCCCCTATTAACAGAATTAGTAGCCACAAGCGCAACAATACTATTAACTTCCAGTAATTTTTTTTTCATTAAAAAATAGGAGTATCCTCCCTTCGCCTATCTAAATACTGTAACAAAACGGCGTGTTTTATGATAAGTTTCGAAGAGATACTAAAGTAAAATGAGTTTGTATTTTGAACTGTTCCTCTACAAATGAGTGAGTCTGAAATTTGATTCAAATCTATGATCATAATAAGAAAAACCACAAAGCAAATTTCAACTGTTTAGTTCATTGCGTTTTGGAGTTATCTTGTACACCTATTTTCAAAAATACATGTTTTTTTTTTTTTTTGCCTAAACCAAGAAAATTTATTAAAATCGGCAATTTTGATATAATTTTTACATTTATAATATATTGATATTGTATATAAATATGTTATGTTTTCATATAATAAATTTTTAACACTTGCATGATAAGGTAAAATAAAATGCATGAGAATGCAAAATAAATAAATAAATAAAAATGTTTATTATTTAAGATTAGTTTTTTATTTTTATTTTAACTGAAATATTTTCATTAAAAGCACTTGAATTATGTTTATTGAATATTGCATTAAATAATAAATTTGTTCTTACTGATTATTAAAGTTCTATATTGAAGTTAAGTTAAAGGTGCAATGAATCAAACAAAAAATATCTACAATTTTGAAATTCCTTTGTCTATTCGAAAAGCTCAAAACAATAAAACACAAAAAAAAGAATGTGAATTTAAATTGATACCATTAAAAGATACTCTCTCGATATTTTGCTTAAACATTCGAAAGAGATGAGAAATAGAATGGTTTTGTTAGCATTCAATAATAGAATTCACTTCTAACAAACACATATGTTATGACGGTTTCTCATCTCTCTTTTTTAATTGATTTTTTATTTCTACCCACTGCTTCCGGATATGAGATATGATTGCCTTCAAGTTTTGCAGCAGAAAATCTTTTTATTTTGAATTCTATTCATAATTTTTTTCAAAGTAGCTTTTATCATATATTATTTTCTCAAATAGAAAGACATTTAAAGCTTTGACAAAACGAGTTAACCAAAAGTTCAGTTTCAAGATTCTGAGGAATTTCGACATTTCTGTTATAAAAAAAATATTTTTTATTTATTTATGTCTGTAATAAATGTGAATACGGTAATTCAAAAACGAGATTATCTAAAAATACACGAAATTTTATACGTGATTCATCCTAAATTTGTAAATACAGCAATTTTATCACAGGGACGTGGAACTTTATCCAAATACATTGATAATTACTTTATTGCGTTTTAAAAATAAAACTCCGAATTATCCTGGTTCATTTTGACAATAACCGATAATCCATATAATTAGAGTAATGAGAAGGAGAAAATTATATATTTAAAGAAGGTAGAAACATATATTTGCTTAATATATTAATTAATTATCATAAACCAATGGAGTTTGAGATTAGCAATAACAATCCGAATAACTTAACTTAAGCTCATTAAAAAGGATTGATAAAAATAAACGATAAATTCGAAACTAAAAGTTTAGAAAATATTTTAATTAAAAATATTACTATTTAATTCATTAAAAAATTGCCCTTTTAAAAACTGCTTTTATTAATTTTATTTCCTGATTATATTTTTATAATATTATAAAATTATTTAAAGGTATAACATTGCAATGTTTGAAAAATTTTTAATCTTAAAAAGAATTTTCGGAGTTGTGTAATTACGATCATGACATGGACTTTTAAACTAAGCCGCGGGCTTTTAAACAAAATAAAATTCAAACAATTGAAAGAGATTGATATAATACATTAATTAATCATCAATCATTAAAATTAGGATGTCCATCATTTCTCATTTTTAGGGCATCGAAGAGATTAAGGTTAAAAAAGAATAACTGGATTGTTTCTTTCTTTTTAAATTACATTGAGAATAATAATCGGATCATTGAGTTTCAGATTCCAAGGACACTATTTCAAAAACACTTTATTTTTTTTAACACTACAGCTTCTTAAAAGATAAAAAAAAATAGATATTTTTTATTAAATATGTAGTACAGTGCTTATATATACATTTATAATAGTAATGAAAATATGAAATTATTGATTTGAAAGTTATTTAAAAAGCTGAAGTAATAATTTTTTAACCCGAAAGATAAAGAAATCAAGGGAAAATGAAACAAAGGTTAATAATTTTGAAGAAATAATGTCTTATTTCCTGAAATTACTTTTAAAATTATGAGTAGAAACACTAAAATTTTTTGTAATGAAAAAATAAAGAAACCCTACATTAACCAATTGGAAATAAAACCTCTATTTTTGGATAATTTTTGAGTATTTTTTTATATGACATACAAGAAATTTGGATGCATAGTATACTGATACAGTTATTTTTTTAAAAATCTTTATAAATTATTTTTCAGAAAAAATGAAAGTCTATTTTTGCTTAAGTCCATGTCTATTTTTTAATTTAAATAATAATTTAATGTTAAAATTATTTTTCTATAAAATATTCCAATAATAATTTTTTAAAAAAAACCATTTTACTACTTCATATTTTGTTAAAATGGGAAGATCAGTTTTTAAATCTCATAGCTTTTCGAAGAATTAGACTGTAATTTGTAAGAATTGCTGGAAATTAATTTTTTCGTATGTTATTAATAATTTTTAAAGAAATATGCATAATTTGAGTAATTATTGGGACTGATAACACGGGAGTTAATAAATAAAACGATTTAATTTTTTTTCCATTTTAAAAAGAATGATAGCTATTGATAAAATATTATTTTTATAAATTTAAAATATAGTTTTTAATTAATTAAAATTAACTATTCTATTGTCTTCATAAAATTTTAATCACAATTTTTTTTATATATAATAATATTCGTGAGATGAACAAGAACAGAATCTGCTTATTAGTTTGAATTTTATTTTTATAAAAAATATTTACTTATCTAGATAAATTACAAAATATCATTAACATATTTAGGATGCATTCCAGTCATAATTTTGACGCCTCTTTTGTACATGCGACCATTTAAGTTAATGTTTAAAGTAATCGTTAAAAATGAGAATAATAATAATATATATCAATTAAAAGTATTGTTTTGTATAATAAATTATTGTGAAACCCGTTATTTTCCGGGGGTCTTTTTTCCCTTGAAAGTGTAAAGCAGATATTATAAATCACCAGCGGGTGACCGAGCTCCGCTCGGAGAAAACAGGTATCGAAGCTAACTCGAAGATTTAAATTTTCAATTGTGATTTATCAAAACAATACATGCCAT
>JAPMOQ010011698.1:537552-548701 GCA_026543055.1 Argiope trifasciata
TGGTGAAAAGATAACCGGTTAAAGTGCACCATTGTAAACTATTCTAAGCAAAGTTAGAGTTTGGAAAGGGAACTATTCTATACAAAGGTAAAGTAAAGGTAAAGATTGAAATGTGTTGAAGTTCAATATCTTTGACAAATTTATTTAGAAAAACCAAACATATATACATACATAAGAAACATATTATAAACCTATAACAGCATAAACATAAAACTTTATTAGTTCGCCATATTGGCTATAGATGGCAGCACGTTACCGCTTGAAAATTTAAGTAGCCATAATGGCGAACTAATAAAGTTTGAAAATATCCTATCTGTAACTCAGAACTGCTCGACCGTAGCGCTTCAAAACCGGCCCCAATCGATTCCCCGTGTCCAAAAACCCCAGACCCCCAAGTTTACCGGAGTTTATTAATTCTGGGGCAATTTTTGACTTGGCAATCATTTCTCGTACTATAGTATTAGATATATGGTACTTCAGTAAATGAATCAGATCAAAATTAATCAAGAAACTGTGCTTTTAATTTTTTTTTTCATTCAGCATTTACAATCGAAATAAAAATTAAATGAGAAGTTCCTTTTGCGAGCAGATGACCAGTTTACAGAAAATATTTTATTTTAACAATGAGCGTTCCAGTGAACGAAGAATGACTAATTTTTGACGTAACTCAAATTTGTTTGAAAATTTATTATGATAAACATTTCGAAATCTTTCTTCTTCCTATTTTAAGGTCAATTTTTTTTTCTTTGCGAAGTGCCAAACAGACCATTGTTTCAATGCTAAATAGTATCTCGATTGTCTAGCGCTCGTTAAATCTGTCATGAAGTTTGAAATGTGTGTGTGTTTGCCCCATCATTAATTGCAACAAACGGTTGAATTATTATTTTTTTCCTTCTACATTTTCAACATTCTAATCTGTTACTCAGATAAAATATAACAAGAAGAAAAATTTGCTTTTAAAAAATATGTATATGGAATCTGAGCTATAAATACACTATTGTCTACACATTAATAATATTCCAGAAATTGTAGTAGTTTTAATATAAAAACCATAACCATAAAAAGATGAATAAAAAATATTAGCAAAAATCTGAAAGAAAATAAAATGGGGAAAGCTACCAAATTTATAAAAATACGTAAAAAAAAAAAAATGCCAATTGATAATTTTTAAAGACAGAAGTGAATAAGAATAACAAGAATTCTATTACAGCTTCCTTTATGAAATCTTGGAAACATGTGTGTCCATCAAAAGTTTTATGAACCAAAAGTTTTATTGTTGGGGAAATTCTTTTTTCATTTATAGGTGTTTTAAGAAGAATTAAGTTGTTAATTTATGGAAAAAAGACATACATACGTTATTTTTACCTATGACTTCTTTTCTAGCTAATAAACAGTTTTGATAGTCTCATGATTGTCTTAAATCGGTTTAAACTGGTTAATGACTTAAATTAATTAGACAATTCGTAAGAATTCAGAGAATGTATAATTTGAAAATCAAGTTATAACCTTAGTTGGCGATAAATCGCCAAATGTGACAACCTTCTGTATAATTTTCTATTAACCTATTTTAATAAGTTGAAATTATCCCTGAACTAACAATTTTTATCCGTTAAACAAACAATATTTTAACTTGTTTGATTTAAGTTAGGAAATAACACTGTGATTTCCAAGGGAAAAACTACAACAGCAGATAGTAGATAATTGAAAAGTTAATTAGAGAAAGGCGATTCCAAAATAAAACAACATTAGGAAACAATAGATAATGGAAACACAATATTGTGAAAGCCGACTCCAAAAAAATTATAAATTAATGAATTTGTTGACTTCACATTTTGAGGCTCTAAAAACCTCAAGTGAAAACAATATCATGTTCTCACATGATAAAAAGACCATTAACCTTTCATTAGAATCTAATGCGCTTGAAAATAACATTCACCGAAGATAAACATAGTGGATTGGTTTAATGTTCAGTTTTTTACTTAATACAAAAAAAAGTATGGTAATCGTCAAAAAAAATTCTACCTAGAGTTATTGATTAGATTTTCTCGAAAATGCCACTTTTACATACTTCTATTTAACCAAGCATATATATATGATCTCCCCTGTACATATGAAATTTTATAATTTAATTTTTTATTCATTTCCTCAGTAAAAATTTTCATATTTGAATTTTTTTTAATCAAGCACAGATTAAATGTTGGGAACTTTTAGGCTTAGAGACCCATTTTTTAACTTTATAAAGCACCTTTCTTAATATACTGCTTTTAAATTAATTTCCGTATAAACAATGTAATAAATTGAAATACAAAATATTTAATTGATACTTCTTCCACAAAGCAGATTTAACTCTATTACATTCTACTACAACTCTATTACGAAAATTAAACAATAAATTTATTTATTATAAAGCAAAATTTGAAACTTTAAAAATTTTTTTAAGTATATTAAATATTTAAACATAGAAATTACTAGTATTTATATGGTTTGTGAATAAATCAGCCAATAGAAAAATTATTAATCTGTAAAAAACTGGAAACAAACAAATAAACAAAAAACCTTAAGAAAATCATTTTAAAATCTAAATTGAAAGTCTCTAGTAATTCCAGTTATGGTGTCTATCTAACCTATTTAATAATCAGGCCTTGAGCATATTTATACATTCGTCACGGTAATACTCTACTTTAATTCATAGTTCTTGATTTATTTAATTAAATTTTGATTCAATACCAGTGCTGTCATTAAATGATCAATATCTGAAAGAATTAGATTCAAGATTTAAAATTAGTTTCAATTTCAAGAATATTTATAATAATTAATTGTAAATTAAAATGCAGCAGTAAGTAAATAAAATTTGAAAAAATCTACTTCTTATCATTCTTAAGAAAACGCTTAATTTTTTGTTTAATTAAAATTATATTTGTCTGTCCATAAATATGGTAATTCAAAAATCAATTAAACAGTAGAAACATAAGAATTCGGAACCAAACCCGTTGTTAAGTAGATTATCCATCTTTTATCAATCTTTTGCATATGAGTACCACAATTCTAAAAGTCAATGAGATTTCCAATAGAAATTTGATGATTTTTAAGATTGTATTTAAAGCTATAGCAACAAGATATCATTTATATTTAATTTAAAGATATTAATTTGAAATATATATTTATATTTAAGGTATCAATTCTAGGATCTATATTTAAGATATCAACTTTTGTACCAAATCGGCAAAAGATGGAAAGTAAAAAAAAATTACACTTTATATATATTTAACTATCTATATAAATAAAAAGGAATGTTTATCTGTATGTATGTCTCTTCTGCGCTGGCTTATTGCTCTTACGATTGCGATGAAACTATAATATGTATAATATAACCAGCCAATTAATGAATAATAAATATTCCACTACATTAGAAAACTGACTTCTTGTAATATAATTAACGTTCCTTCTAAATTATTATATACTAGCCGCCTTTGGCGACCAGCTGGTTCGCCATGAGTAAAGCGTTCTAAAATTTTCAATTAAATTACATATTCATTAGCCTTGAAGTAATTCCGGGCATTGATTGACCTGAAATTAATATTTTCTTTAAGATGATGGACGGAAAGTTCTAAAATTACACCTTTTCCTAATAATATTCTTTAATTTTATAAATCAGTCAGTTTTAACCATCGGTTATGCTTCCAAAATATTAAAAAAAAAATTTCGATGATGTTGCCAAAATATTAAATATGTTTTTTAAAGAAAGCGAGAAAGGGAAAAAAAGTATTAAATTAATGATACAGATATTGCAAACGATTACATAAATATGCCATTAAGTCGGTATTTCAATGCATATCCTGTCTAAATTAAATCAGGTTTACCGTAAATAAAGAAGATTTATGGAATAAATGTTTTAGATATTGCAAACGAATGTAGAAACCTTTGCTTTGCATTTATTTTTTAAAGAAAATATCACATTTTATATTTCTTTTATTTTATCCAGTCACGTGTTAAAAGTTGCATTTCTTTAGATTTATTTTGCGATGATAGTTTTTTTTATTTGTACTTCCGGCATTCTTTTATTTTATCCAGTCACGTGATAAAAACATAGTTAAAATATTTCTTTAAAAATTCGTTCAAAATAGAAGCTTGCGTTATAAATTTTAAAAACCGATACCGTTAGAAAGCTAATTTTTTTATCTTTAAATTGATATAAAAATCATGTTTGTGCGATCATATTTTCGGAAGTTATAACGGAAAAACGACGAAATTTCGCTTAAATTTTAATTAATTCAAATTCTAATTAAAAATTCGAAAAAAGGGCTCCGAGGTGCACATTCCCAACCACCAAGATATACATGTACCAAATTTGGTAGCTGTATGTCCAACGGTCTGGCCTATAGAGCGCCAAGACACACACACACACACACACACATTGAGCTTTATTATATGATACCGGTATAGCATAAAATAATTAATTTATCACACATTTTCTATAATTTGCAAAATGATAGATCGGACAAGTGTGAATTATACCACCGATGACTGTATTTTACTTTTTATCTCTACTTGCAATAAAGATGAATGTGTATGTTTGCTTTGGTACTCCATAGACGAGACCATTTGACCTGTTTAGATACAAAAAGTTGCCACAAGTATACGTTTAGTGGACAGAATGTGTACATCGGAGTGATTTTTAAATTTTTCTTATCTGGAATTTAAAATAATTAGAAATAATCTGAAAGTTTGACGCTTATCGATGCCAATTTTTGAAAGCATTATAGCATAAAAATAACTTTCTTATCATCTTAAAATGTAAAATATTATCTTTTCATGAATACTTATTGTTTTGTTGTATAATTAATTAAATTTTAAACAAATTTTTCTTAAAATCCTTTTTAACCGAATTTCAAAAAAGGATTTTTATACAAAATGAAAGGTATATATATATATATGAATTGTCCACTTTCCTTAATTCCAACAAAAGCTCAATAAAAAAAACCCAGTTAATTCTTATAGCAAATTAAAAGATAAACGTGTAATTTTTAGCAGCGTCTGTTCGAAATAAAATAAATATAAAACATTATATTTTCAAGAATAAAATTTAAAAAGAAAAAGGCTTTTGTGATTTTTAAAATTAATTAATTTAACAAATCTGTGCCATTTAATGCAAACATAATTATATGTATATATAGGATGCTCACTTCAACAGGGGTCCAGTGGCTAACGTATGAAATATTAGTAATAGGTGTGGTGGTTTATATTGTGGTGTCGCGCCAATGGGGAGATTGAATTCTTCCAATGATCTAACCCGCGACCTTACGATTTGCCGCCGAGTAACACATCCCCAATACAAAAGTGATCATCATTGTTTATTGGCTGTTACACTTATTAAGACACCACTACATACGTATACACATCTAATAAGAAAAATGATCAAAATGTAAATATATTTTTTGCTCTTTGGGTCAATATTCTGATGAATTATAGAATTTTTAATGTTAAAACATGCTCTCAATCCTATGAGTCTTAATTAATAAGGTGTTCTGAGGCACAAATCAAAAGAAATCCCATTTTAAAAGTTAGCGACAGAAATTGATTTGAATTACGGAAAATAGGAATATCAATATTTTGCAAAACCACACGATTTTAGGCCACTCCATTGAGAATCACATGGAAAATATGCCTATCAGCGTCTGAAATTTTTCCAAGGATGATTGGATTAAATATAAGGAAATTATTGATTGCCCTAAAGTAATAGTATTCACTGCTCCATAACTCGATCAGTTTCGTCTTATGCGATGAAAAATTTGTTTCGACTTTCGCACTACTTTGCTAAAATGGAATTCAAAGTCTCGACAGATTTAAAATCTAGACTTCATGCATTTCCAGAAGTACATCTATTCAATAGAGCCAAATACATGTTATTATTTACATCATTTTAATCCTTTTGGAATTAAAAATGTAAATTCAGTTTATGATAATTAAGAGATATTTTCATAGAATGTTTTAAGATATTGCATAAATTATTAAAAAAAATATTCTGTAGTACTCATAAGACATTAATGCTAAACGATTCTCTATTTTCGCACTCATGGTTTTTTTTTTTAACATATTTGACTATAACAAATTTTTGTTTTTTGTATTAATTGGAGTTTAATCATTTCAGTTTCAAATATTAGGACGATGGCAAAAGATAAAAGAGATACATAGTGCAATAAACAGAACGATGTTAGGTTTCTATAATAGTGTGTGTTATATGATTACCAAAATTAGAAGCTTAAACCATTTTACTAAGAGAGCCCATAAGATCAAGTTATAAAAAATATTTAATTGAAAATTTTAGACAACTATTAATTGCAATCACCGAAAGTGGCTGATAAGAAATAAAATTTAAGTGCAATTCTTTTTTAAAGATTTTTTTTTTTGACGAAACAAATCATTTTATTTTTGGGTGAAGGGAGTAAAGAAGAAAGTCTTCAGTAAAAAAAAAAAAAAAAAAAAAAAAAAAATCATTCTCCTTTATGCATTTTTAATAAAAGAGTGCAATACATCATTTTACTTTTAAGGAATTCCTTTCAGTTCAAACACTCTCATCTTTCCCCCAGTTTTTAAAAATATATAGATTTTGTTTTTTTCTATGGCACTTGTCATTGACAAGCCCGCTGATCGCTGTCAACGATTTTAAGCCTAAATTAGCGTCCCTTGTTTTTCAGTAGCGCCAAATAGGGTCAAGAGTACGATTTAGCTACTTCATGCTTCACATTCGCTTGCACAGCCCCTTTTTATAGGGTGGGGGCACATCCACACGATTCACAGACAGAACACAGAATAACAACCATGCCCGAACCGGGACTCTTAGAATACTAGGAAGACGCGCTTTTATCTAAGCCAGGACGCCGGCATATGGATTTTTAATGGTATATTTTCATCTCATAGATGTTTTTTAAAATTTATTCAAAATTTCTTAAACATTTTATGGCATTTTTTGAAAAATTCATTCAGAGCGTATTTAATAATATAAAAGCAATGCAATTGCTTCATTTTGAAAATTATTGAAGACTTGCTCTTTTAAACAACTTTTGCTGATCTCAATCTTGCCAAAAGTGCAATCTCTCACCAGACATAGCAACCCGGTGACCTTTCCCCCCCCTTCTTATTTACGCACGTGACCCAGCGTGTTATTGGCCGCTCAAGAGAACGGCAGCTAAGGGGAAAAAAAAGGGAGGAAAAAAGTAAAAAAAAAAAGTAAGTGGTCGGAAACTGGATATCTATTTCTCGACACAAATTATTAATATTTTATGACGCTCTCTCAAATGCGTAAGATATGCCTTGCTGGTTTGTTTGTTTTATGAACTCTGGTTCGTTTTCTGGGCACGATTCAAACACACTCTGAACCTCGAAAAGTGCCGTTTTGTTGGGCTCATTTGCTGTCATAAACATGTGTCATTTGCTTTATTTTACTGCGATTCTCGGGCTGTTTGACATTCACACAACTTCGAGTGCAATAAAAGAAAATTCAGAGTGCGTTCGAATTCGAATGTAGGACGCTGGAGACAACAACAAAATTGTTCGAGTCTTGTATTCCTCGCACAATTTACACACAAAAATGCTGTTTGTTTGTTTGTTTACCTCAAGTTAAGGTCACCGGATTAGTAATGCTAAAGTAGACTCAACATTTCAATTCAGCTGCTATGTACATCTTAATTTTATTTCATTTTTGAGGTAATCGATGCTCTAAAAATATGCTTGGACGCAAATTTTAAGTGGCGTTCATATAAAAATTAATTTAGTCAGATTAACCTAAAGAATGAGATCGAGTTCTAAATTACATCACGTTTCTAGTTTAACGACGAATTCATAGTTATTATATTTAGATTAAGAAATAAATGCTAAAAATCATCACACAGATAAGAAATATTTAAAAGCACTGTAAACACTATTATTCGTTTTAGCGAATTATTCACTTAGACCAGAGGTGTCCAAACATTTCGCGGCACGGGCCGGATCGAAATTAGATCCATGTTATACGGGCCACATGTATATACAAATTGAAAAATATCATTATGAGTAAAGTAGCATTAAATACTATTAATTAATAATATTTTATCGTAACTTGAAAATACAAAATACTAAACAAAGTATAATTATATAATTATTTTATATATATTGAAATATTTTCATGCAACATCTAATGCGAATGATGAAACTGTTTTTTTGTTGTTGTTGTTGAAGAATGTCTTTATAGTTGGGATCAAAATTTGTTACACCAATCAACATTTGCAGTCATAAGCAATGACTGCAAATGATCATGAGATAAATTTGCTCTATATTTTGATTTGAGATACTTCATTCGAGAAAAAGTTTGTTCGCACACGTAAGTAGTCCCAAACATTGAAATGAATTTACGAGCAAATTTCTTCAAAGTTGGAAACTCTTTTGCATCCAAATATTTATAAAAATCTATTAAGTTTCCTTCCTTGTATTTGTCCTTCATTTGTTCGTTTGCTTGAAGATCAATAATTTCTATTTGAAGCTGGCTTGAAATTTCAGCAACGTTGCAATCAAATGGATTTTGGAACAGCCGAATTTCTTTTGAATTCATGTCCAAATCAGAAAGTCGCTTTTGAAATACCGAAATATATTTTTTTTTATTTAGTCTTATAACTTAACAGCGCGATAGACATTTGTGTTTGGTCAAGTACAACAACTCCGTTTTGTTGGTCACGTAGTTTTTCGATATACCTTTATGAAAATGAAAAGGTTTGGGCGAAAACATCATTATGTTTTAAAACCCTCCGCGGGCCGGATAAAATCACTTGGCGGGCCGGGTTTGGCCCGCGGGCCGTAGTTTGGACACCTCTGACTTAGACTATTGAATTTTTTTTACGTAAGTGTATTAAAATATAAATACATCAGATTTCTTTTTTTATAGAGAATTTTAAAACGAATTATTATTTTTCAAAAATTAAACGATATATAATCTTTAAAATTTCGAAATATTCCCGGCGATTTAATTTTTAATATTTTATTATTTTTACCTTATTATCCAATATAATTTGTTTGCAATAAAACTAAATATAATTTTATAATCCCATTTAAATGCTAATTTTTTTTGTAAATATTTTTATGCATACTTACTGAATTCTCATAAGAATGTTAAGTTTCTAGGAGCTAAAATTGTCTTTTTACTATCTGAAAAAAAAAAAAAAATCGAATTATGTAATGTTTACCCTATTTTCTTTTAGCGTTTGATCGAAATTTTTACTATCAATTTCTTGAAAATTGAGACGCAGGAAAATTTCAAAGATATTTGAATCTAATTACATTTTGAGGGAAGTAGTTAAAATGTATTTTTTTTTCTCTATGCCTTTAAAACATTTATTTTGTTGAATAATATATCTTAAAACATTATTTTAGTTGAACGTAAACATATATTTTGGTAAGGAAACGATAAAAATAAAATTCGTTGTTTTTGCCCTGTTTTTGCTTTTTTGAAAGTCCATTGCCCCCTTAATTTTTAAACTACATCCTTTAATTGACTAATGTTTTCTAGGTTACGTTTGTCCGAAGAAACCTACAAAAGATATTTGTACTACCTAAGCAATTTTATTTCGTTTAATTTCTACTTCAAATGTAACACAAACTGAATCTTTTAAAAATTATTTTTGTAATATAGGCTTGCAAAGCTGACCTACATTCTGCAGTATTTATCTTACGAGACAAATTTGCTTAATTTAATTTATTGCATACAAAAATTCTGGCATATTTATTCTTGAGGTTAGTGTAAAGTGATAAAGTATTAGACATCTGATTTTAGGAACTTGTACTTACTGATTATATGAGCATCATTCATTTCTATGCGCCTAAATTTACTGATCATGTTAATACAGCGAATTTATCACGAGTTTCGGATACTACTGTACAGTTGTGAGAAACATTTATTTAAAATATACAAAACATTAATAATACTTATTTAAAATAGTAAATAATATTTATTTAAAATAATCGTTAAAATCTCTGATAAATAAAGCGAATTAAAATTTACATTGCATCTAAGCAGAAAACAAATAACCAAACATTAGTTTTATAAATTTGTATTTCGAAATTTCTTTGTTCCAAAATGAATATGATCAGTTTCAAAGAAATATTTTTTATTTGTTGCTTTTTTAAATAAAAATAAATATATAAAGCTTTAAACTGCAGATTTATAATTAATTTAAAAAAAAATTGGGATGCAAAATTTTACATTACATTTCTAAATTTATTTAATGGAAATAGTATTCTACTTGGAAGAATTATTTAAAGAATATTTTAAAGATTCTCTTTGAAATTTTTTTATCGAAAGTTCAAAACATTTTCTGAGCATCATTGAAATTTCAATAAATATTAAGCTTTGATAAAATTTGGAAAAAAAGAGGGTAATAACTTTAAAAAAATGTATTTTAATTGGTTGATTTTTATGGTACAAGAGTCAGTATAAACCAAGCTGCACCTTGAACGTATGCTAGTTCAGAAAAGAAAATCAATTCATTAAAACAATTATAACGTGTCATAACAAAAAAACTATGTGACGAGAAATTGGATAAACTGATATCTGGCGATAATGAGCCGAAATATGATAATGTTCACCTATTATATCTCTCAAATTAGGATAAGCCAGTATTATTAAAAAGCGGTATTTAGGACAATTGCATGTAACACGTCTTAAACAAGTATGAGAAAGTGCGAAAATCCCAGTTCATATTTTTATTTAAATTTATTTCTATTTCAAGAGGACAAATCTAATACTATAATACGAGGAATGGTTGCCAAGTCGAAAATCGCCCCAGAATTAATAAACTCCGATAAACTTGGGGGTCTGGGGTTTTTGGCCACAAGGAATCGATTGGCGCCGGATTTGAAGCGCTACGGTCGAGCAGTTCGGAGTTACAGATAGGATATTTTCAAACTTTATTGGTTCGCCATAATGGCTACTTAAATTTTCAAGCGGTAACGTGCTGCCATCTATAGCCAATATGGCGAACTAATAAAGTTTTATGTTTATGCTTTTATAGGTTTATAATATGTTTCTTATGTATGTATATATGTTTGGTTTTTCTAAATAAATTTGTCAAAAATATTGAACTTCAACACACTTCAATCTTTACCTTTACTTTACCTTTGTATA
>JAPMOQ010011698.1:549101-574233 GCA_026543055.1 Argiope trifasciata
TCAAAATATAACGCCCTTTGCGCATTCAGATTGCTAAATGAAGAGTATCGAAAATGCATTTTGAAAGTATTATTTTTTCTTTAAAAAGAATGGATTAAATTTTGGTGGAAATCCACAAATCAACAGTAAAATCCATTAAAGGAGATTCACTCTTCCGGTTTGATGTGTTTTCAAGTTGTCGATTCTCATACAAATGATTAACGGACTGACAGACAGTCAATCATTTGGTGAATTTTTGCCCCAATTTGATACTGACCGTCATTTCACCCTCTTTCCCCTCTCTTATTATTTTCCCGGGTTCATTGATATCTATTAATTTTATCAACAATTTGCGAAAAGGCTCCAATCGACATCACATCCACAGGCGAAGATAGTCATAGAACATATATAATCATATAACATATATTTATAATCATATTCGTAACGGTCTTAAGAGAGTGTGATGTACTTTAAATGCATCGGGGCCAAATGTTGGCTAGCTGATATGGTGAGGGAACTTGAAAATGAAGATGCCAGTTCAAATGTCGTTCTAGGCTGCTAATTAAAATTTCGGGCTTCAGAATACGACGATGATATATAATTAAATTAAATTACGATACTGCATCTAAAATTGTCGCACAGTCGTATCTGAAACTAAATTGATATGCTTCACACGAGTATGATTTAAATCCATTAAGCACTCAATTAAGTCAAAGTATTCAAAAGAACGCTTACTTCATTTGCAAACAAACTGTTTCGCATTTTAAAATGCGTTGAATATTTTCCCCTTTAAGTAATGCCCAAGGCAAATGTCTTTTTCATGTTAAGCCGGCAGATAAGCTCAGTTTGTGGCTTCGTGTGTCGGTCGTGCCTCGACTGTGCTATGAGGGCCTCGACACGGATTTATCGCTTCTCCTTATCATGAGAGGGACGCACGTTCGAGAGAAAGACGACCTTGTGCGAGGAACGGGACTCTTTCCCCCGAGTGCCCTCGCGGAAAGAGGTCACGCTCTGTCTCTGGAAAGATGGGGGAGGGAAAGGATGTCTAGGAGGGTCAGAGATGTGTTTCTTGAAAAGAGCATCCAGAAGCTAGACATTCGAAAAAAAAAAGTTTTTTTTTTTTTAGAAGAAAAAATAACATTCTTTCAGACGTTCTGTCTCATTTCGAAACTTTTGTGAAATTTCTAAATAGCGTCTCCAGCTTCTAGCACATATTTTATTTTTGAAGCTTCGTCTGAATTCCAGACTAGTATAGAATTCGTCACTAAAGCAGCTTTAAAATTTATAAAACGAAGTACAGTGCACTCTCAATTTAGTTTAGTTTAACTATATTAACGTCCCGTTTTAAGGCAACTCTAGGGCTATTTTGGGATGGACCTCGTCATTTTGAACCGCGAGGATGACACCTAAGTTAGCACCCCCCCCCCTCTCCACATCACACCAGTGGGAGGACGTTTGGCCCACACGTTTAAAGGGCCGTTTACACGGTGTATACCCCATTTGCAGACAAGCCATGTGCCGCTCTTTGACAGATCTTGCGGTTTTCTGGTCTCTTTGATGACCCGTCGACTTACCGACAATTTCTCAGGCATCAAAGAAACCAAGAGGGGTCGAAGGGGAAACGCATCCTCGCGGCTATGGGGGAGTGTGGTTTCCCAGTGGGTCGGAGGTTTGATTTATGCCCAAATCTGTGAAATGACCCACCGTGGGACCCCGGCTTAACGTGCACCAGGCCCGCTTACACGACGGTTCTCCTGTGGAATAGGGTCTAGAACTTGAAAACCTCCGGTTCCGAACCCGAGACCTTACCACCAGGCCACCGCGGCCCTGGTACACTCGCGAATATCTGATCTATTGGGATGGGATGAAAGGGCAGACCGGATAATTAAAAAGCTGGATAGGCCTGAGTTCTACGAACTCTTTACCCACCAGTAACAAAAGACAAACTTTTTATACCAAATGTATGGCGTAACACGACGCATTTTCTAATTTCCTGTTGAATAATAAGCCCTCCATTTATCTCAAGCCATGTAAAATGTGAAATTGGTAGTGGTGTGGTCAATAATCAGTTGCCAGTAACATGTCGAGTACACGTTAAAAACTGCCGGTATAGAAGAGTCTGTACTAGTAATTTATATACTACACTTCACATTGCAAGAATTTATTAGAGAAAAGGTAACTTAAAAGGTATATATTAGCATAAATTGACGTAGAATACATATAGTTTACCATAAATTCAGTAATGTCCAACGTAAATGCAGGAAACATAAATAAACCATTAACGTTAATCGTAGGTCTAATTCTTAAGAAAATGATGAAATGGCAAATATGAAAAGGTAATCCTAAGATAAGAGTCAAAACTATCAATTTTTAGTTTTTGAAAAAGTTCTTAATAGGATGACTGCTTCTGAAACGTCTTGCCTTCCTTATTTAATTAAAATAAAAGTAAACTAGTTCGCATAGAACGGAAGCCGGTAGTCGCGATCTGAATACCAGGGAGTATACTGGATTCTGTTTTTCAACAGAATATTTCAACAAATTCTGTTTTTAATAGAATCTGTTTTTCAACAAATCTATTATGCTGTTTTTAACAGCATATACATTTAAAGATTTCTTCAAAAATTCTTGCAATTTAGATTATTGCAATCAACATTCTTGATTAGCACCGATATAAACTCCATGACAGATTATCCTTTCATTTTCTTTTATGGGAATTACAAAAAAAGTATTGTAATTATCGAAAAATTCGAGCTTGGCACATTTTAATGAATCTCCATATTTTCAATCCTTATGATTCCCTAATATCCATATTTGGAATTATGTCTTTCTGTGAACATGAAAACACAAAATTGCTTTGAGCTATTTGAAGATCTTTGGTATATGATCACTACACAAAATTCGTAAATTTCTAGCAAATTTTGAACAAAATTCATTCGTTAGTGTTCTACAGTTAATAATATACAAACACAATCATTAGAATGTGAGAGAAAGTTTCGAAGTGACTATTCCTGCCAATTTTTAACTAATTTTGCAAGTTTAGAAGATGTTAATTGCACTTTTTATCAAAAAAACCCTCTAATATTATAATGAATTTTTTCTTTATAATAATTTAATAAATTTAAAAGTGCCCTTTCTTTTTCAATGAAAGACAACGACTTTTTTTCTAAAGTTCATTGTTTAGCTATGATGGGTTGTTTCGAAAATTCACGCGAAGAAAATTGGAGTGATGGGTTTGATTTGAAATTTGATACCCATTTACATTATTATCCGCTTTATTCAAATTGCTTAATTGCCCATATTATAGATTTTAGATTTTAAAACTATTAATGTAAAATGTATTTAAAAAAAAAATTTCACTTCCGTGTTTGATAAGACTGAAAAATCTGGATTTATTTGAATCATTCGATTAGAAATTACTACTTATACAAAAGAAAAAAAAAGCATCGTAAATACTACGAAGTAGAAACAGTAACGGAAAATCCTTTTTCGAATCTAATTTGTAAGGAAAACAATTTTTTTAACTGAATGCGCTGATGAACGTTTTACGTTAATTGAACGTTTTGATGGATGGGTTTTACAACAATGCTGAAAATGGAGCATCAAGATAAGTTTTAAATATTTGTTAAAAATTAAGTAAATCTCACTGAAATAAAACTGATATAACTAAAAAAAGATATTTTTTAATTATAAGGCAATCTATATATTAATTGTAAAATCTTTTTTTTGAGAGGATATTTTAGAAAGATATGAATATTATTTCTCTTAGGCAATTTATCCTAAATGATTACCAACCTCGCGACGATTAAACCTGCTATCGAATTCAAGTAAGGCATCTGTTTCTGTGATCTTGATATCTTTAATATTTTCTTTCTTTTGCCTAAACGATGATTTTGATTACAGTGTACCCTCCTCCTAGGACTTCTAATAGTATTTTGATGTTCCATTAATTAGTAAGCGAAGCGTTAAATTAAATATATGTGTAAAAACACTTAACACTAATTATACCATAACGGGTCAAATGACCCATTTTGAACTTTTGCATTGATAATGCACGTATTATCTTATTACTTCTCCAAATGTAACTTACTGACTTTTTCTGACTAATTAAGTCTACTGTTCTTATACTATTTTTATAATTTTTTGTTTTGTTTATTTTGAGTAATAACTGTCGTATACTGTTTTCTACCACATCGGGTCATTTGACCCGGAGAACATTTTTTTTGTTTTATAAGCTTATCAATACATATTGCTTATCTTAATATATTGTCTAATCAGTAAATCATTTGAGATCAGTAGAATTCTAATCAGTAATTCTAATTCTAATCAGTAGAATTATTGTCTAATCGGCAGTAGAACTTGCCGACGATTTTCGAGTTGCCCGTGAAAAACCAAAAGAAAAAGCAAATACTAAACGATCGTTGCCTAACCCTGTTACAGATTCTAATAAACGTAAGAGGTGTCAAATAGGATACTGCAAAGAGAATAAAACTAATAAAATTTGCTCCAATTGTAAAAAATTTGTTTGCGGGAAATGTGCGACGGAAACACTTATGTGTAAAAAATGTGATGTATAAGAACAACTCTTATTTTTTGCGTTTGAAATAGAAATTGTAAAAATACTATTTCATATAATTATATACATATTTTATTATCATTATATTTTTATTTCCTTTCCAGCATCCATATTTCATACATAAAAGTAGGAAACGTAAATTTCGGGTCATTTGACCCGCTATGGTAAACTAGGTATCTAATAAGTGTTGGTATGATTAGTGTTAAGGAAGCAGTCGAAAACGTACAGTTGGCGATTTTGAAGGTTGAATTTCAACTATCCATATAAATAAAAATGAATGTCTGTCTGTATGTCTCTTATGCCTTCCTAAACTGTTCATCCGATTGCTATGAAATGTGGTCAGCTTATTCTTTACACCTATGGGATAGTTATAAAGATAGTAATATTATGTATATATATATATTAAGTCGGTTCTCAACCGTATATATTCATCAAGAATTGATCAAATAACTCGCCAAGGAGACAATAGATTCTGTAGAAATGCTAAATCCTAGTTAAAGGTTCATATTTTGTAGCTGTAGTAGGCAAACGTCAGGCAAGTCATTCTCAGTGGTAATAACTTTATTACAGATTAAGCGAGAAAGTTTTTGAGAGATCGAATCGATGAAGCTTTAAATTTTAATTAAATGTTAGTGTTCTTCTCAGTAACTCCCAAAAATACAGCAGTACAAATAAATTTGCTCTATCCAAAATTTGCTCTATTCAAAAATTATTATTTCAACTACACTGATGGAAAAAAAAAAAAATCCCAACACTAGGAAGGAGCTGTGCTAGATAAACGAAATTTTGTAGGCGTGTTTATACACCTGAAAGATGACGTCGATTCAAATTTCGAGCTACGCGCGTAAGTGTGGCGCTAGTAGCGACTCTATGAACATGCAAATGAGGTTTGCTTTAAATAAGCGCTGTAAGGTTCGTGATTGTTATTTACAGTTGAGATTTGACGTAGTGGGTTAATGTTAGTCATGGATACCTCTGAGAAGTCGAAGAAGCCATTATCAACAGCTCACTGAGTTTGAACGAGGTCATGTTGTAGGGCTACGAGAAGGTGGGTTTTCTTTCCGCGATATTGCTGAAAGACTTGGCAGGAATGTATCCACTGTGCATGAGTATTGGCGGCAGTGGTCAAGGGAAGGTACTGCCTCAAGAAGACCAGGTTCCGGGCGGCCACGTGGTACTACTGAGAGGGAAGACCGTCGTATTCGGCGTATGGCTGTGGTTAATCGTACTACGTCTGCAGCTAAAATTCGAGCTGCATTTGGCACCACAGTACCACAACTAACTGTTACAAATCGGTTACTGCAAAGACAGCTCCGAGCCAGACGCCCTGTCAGTGCATTCCACTGACTCCAAACCACTGCCGTTTGCGACGTGAGTGGTGTCAAGCTAGAGCTCATTGGAGGACGGAATGGAGATCTGTTGTGTTTTCTGATGAAAGCCGGTTCTGCCTTGGTCGCAGTGACAACCGTTTGTTGGTTAGAAGGAGGCCAGGTGAACGCCTGCTAGTGACCTGTCTGCGGCCTAGACACACAGGGCCTACTCCTGGAGTTATGGTTTGGGAAGCAATTTCGTATGACAGCAGGAGCACTCTCGTGGTTATCCCACGCACCCTGATTGCAAATTTGTACGTCAGGCATGGAACTCCATCCCACAAACTGATATCTGACACTTGTACGACACAATGCATGCACGTTTGCATGCTTGCATTCAAAATTCTGGCGGTTACACCGGTTACTAATGTACCAACATTTCACATTTGAAATGGCGCTTTTCGCCAATGGCTCTACCTGTGATCTTGAAACTTTAATCAATTAAATATGTTACCTAGACAAATGTATTCCTAAAATTTCATTACTGTACAATAATTTTTTCTTGGTGTTGGGATTTTTTTTCCCATCAGTGTATATGAAAGATTTTGCGGTATAAATATATTTTCTATATTTAATCAATTTTAAAAGAAAATATTTTTATTACATTTTCTAAAATTAAATTTGAGAATTCTGAACGAATATTAAACGAATCACGAGATACAATAAATAGTTTCTTTCATTACCATTCTGAAAGAATACCAAGTTTAACAACTTTAAAAGAATATACAAATTTAATATATAAAAATGAATATTTGTTTGATCGTATTTTATATCATACCGTTCATCCTATTTTGATAAAACTTTGCTAAATGATTAATTGATTGATTTTTTTTTCGACTGCAGCAACGCTCCGGGTACCAGCTAATAATGAATGAGAATGGTTTCTATGACACGTACATTATAATTTTATTCATGCCAACTATGGAAACTTTTATTTTTAGTATTCTATTTCAAATACCACATTCAAATTTTATCCTTCTAGCTGATTTTAAGTCGTATACATACGCACGGAGAAGCACGCTAAATCATCAAACCCCAAGCATAATTATCAGAAGATTTTCATTTAACTTTCTTGAAGTGGTGGCATTGGATTTAATATTTAAAAAAATTATAAAGAAATTAATTATTTTCTTCTGTTTATTTTCGAAGTTAAAAAGAATAAGACTTTGAAAAGTATTAATATATTTAATTTCCATCATATTTACTTTAATATTTTAAATAAAAAGAAAATTAGAAATGTTCACTTGATAATGGAAGAGGTAATGATTTCAAAGATTTTCTTCATCCAACGGAAATCAAAGGGGAACTTTATTTTGGTGGTAAATTGCATCACTGAAGTGCATTTTGATAGAATACTCATAATCTGAGGTCCGTAGCTAAATTTTCCTTTTTCATCATTTCCCCTGAATTTCCCTTGGTCAGTTCATCACAATGATACTGACCAAGAAATATAATCCTAAAATAATGGTGATATTTCGTGCTGAAATGACCTACTCTAATTGCGCTGTGTCAGTTGATTATCAGATGTTTTGTCTTGTGTAAGGGAAAAGGCCACCGTGTCCTCTAAGCAGAGCGTAAGGCTGTTTACACACACAGCGGATTTTTTCGACGCGATTCATTCACCGTCGGCGCCATAACAATAGTAGTGTATTGAATTATATTAAAGCTTAGAAAAAATAAAGGCGCGGTCAATTTGCCTTTGGCGGAGTTTGTGCAGATGTCGGCGGCCACTGGCGCCAATGATACTTTGATCTTAGCAATCCAATGCACTGGCATACGTAACCGAATGCAACTTCACACGTATGACGTTTTTTAACGTCTAGAGTCACTTTTTAGCAGCGAGTTTACATATTGCATGAAACATTTTTGCTTTTAGCATCAATAGGTTTTCGTCTATTATGGGCATGAATGAGTTAAATATTGATAATGAAATTTTAATTGCTTTAGTCGAAGAAAGGCCTGTTTTATGGAATAAAACTCTCGATACATTTAAAAACAGAAACGCTACCAAAAATGCTTGGCATGAAGTTTTTAAAGGAATGTACAGCAATTTTGATGAATTGGAAGAAACAGAGAAAAACGATTTTGGTAAGTCCCATATTTTATCATATACACTTACGAAAAAAAAAAAAGTTATAAAAAAAATTTTTTTTTGAGAGTGTCTGGAAATGACATTGATAACATTCTATAGAATCAAGTAATTTTTATTTACCTTACACCATAATTTCTGGATTTAATTATCAATTCTTTTTATTTCTGAAATAGTCATAGTGGACTATTATTTTCAAACGTTTTATTTGTTAAAATATAAAACACTGTTTTAAAATCAGAAACAGTATTATGTTTCTCAAAAAAGTATTATTATGCTTCTAACCTTTTTCTAACTAAACAAAAATATTTTACAAGTAAATAAAGATCATGCGAATATTTTTCTTTACTTCGAATACTTGTTTTAAGTGAGAAAGGCACATATTATCTATCTTTGATATCATAGCGATTTTATATCTTGGACATCTGTCAGGAAACCTGCCATCTTTCCTGCATTTGAAACAAAATATTTACATAAAATCTCACATTGTTTGTTTTTATACGTATTCATGTAATACTCTCTCTTTGAATATCTTCCAATCCAACTACTGACATTATATCCCCAATCATGTATCCATCTCTATTCCTAACATAATTATGAAGAATGATACTGTGAAATGTGATCCATCAGATGACCTTAGCAAATTTTTATGCAAAATAAATACTGCATCACCAAAAAAAGAGTGTGGAATTTTTATAATTTCTGTGTCTGGTAAGCACTTCTCATCAGGTAAATTTTTTGCATTATTTTCTATTGATTTCCACAATTGGGTTTGCTGAAAAATTGACGAATCACAATCTTTTTCATAGGTTTCCGATCTTTTCCATTTAACAAAAACAAAACTGTATTTACTGTCGGCAATGCCCACTAGTGCAATTGAATTGTTATCTTTATAACTAAAATACATAGATCCACTTTCTATAAGACTCACAATGCGCACATGTTTCACATCTACTGTCCTTATGCAATGGGGAAAATGTGCTGCATTTTCAAATACCCTTGCTATTGACTTGCACTTTTCTTTAGTGAGGAGATGTATACATTCATTTTACATAACCTTCCACAGTGCCGACAAACATCTTAGGCTACCGCTCTTGCTATTGAGATTCTTACCCTGAAGGAATGATGAAGGGTGGTGAAAGTATAGGGTGTCCCATAAGTTTCTTTCTAGTTTCTAATATGAAATGTATACACAATATTTACTGTTTAAGATATTATTAATTTTTAAAAATAAAAACCACTTTGTTCTATTACCTTTCTCCGTCTCTCAGGAAGCATAATTATGCTTTCTTTCAAAAATTGTCGTGTTTTGAACAAGAAATTCCTTTAGGAAGTAATAATCAGATGGAGAGAGATCTGGAAAGCATGCTGGATGCGGCAAAACATCTCTTTCAAGCTGTAAGAGCTTCTATCCTACGACTAATGCAATGTGTGGTCTCTCGTTGTTAAGATGAAAAACAAAGCGCTGTTGGTTCATAGTTTCTGGTCGTTTTTTTTTTTTCTTCCATGGCAGCTTTTAATCGATTCAGTTGATGACTGAATTTCGTAGAATTTATATTTTCATCTTGAAGAAGGAACTTGAAAATTGGGCCTTTCTAATTTCACCAAATAAAGAAAAGAATTTTTTTTTTTGACTGAAGTCCCGGTTGAAAGCCTATTGTTCTGACACCAACTTCAGTTTCTCTACACATTTTCATATAATATCCAAGGTTTCGTCTCCAATGACAAGTGTATTTAAAAATACGATGAGAAAGAGAATTTTGACACATTTTAATACATCTACTTGCTAGATACCAGAAAAATAAAAAGAATTATTTTTATTTTTTATTTAATTAATGTAGTTGATACACAGGTTTTTTTTTTTTTCAAGGTACAGAAGTGATGAAACGGTGGAAACATCTGCGTGATGCCTTCGCCAGGATTGAAAAAAATGGGAAACAATATAAAACTAGTGACACATGAGTAATCAAAAGAAGAAAATACGTATATAGCGACGAACTCCAGTTTTTGAAAAAGATATACTATAAAATAGAGACTCCTGATAGTTCCATTAGAGATGATGAGATTAAAGCTGAAACTCACAGTTCTCGGCAACATCAGAATAAAAACTCACAATACGAAGCAGATTTAGCAACTGGAACTAAAGGAAATGCTGTTTGCAATACACAACAACGAAAGGAATACAAGAAAACAGATGAAGTGGATTTGAAAATTTTAAAGCCGTCGAAAGAAAGAAAACCTGTGGAACGAAGTGCCCAAATGGCTTTCTATCATAGTCTGCTGCTCCATACTGAGAATTTTAATTGTTATGAATGGCTCCAATTCCAAATGGAAGTCCTTCAGGTAATTTCTGAAATAAAAAGTCAAAAAAGTGCAATACATTTGGAAATTAGATGACGCGTTCACAGTTGTATTAATCATGTGGCCACGATGTTTGAATTTCATCCCTATGAGCTAATGGACTCAATTCAGTTCAATTTACTTGTAGAAGGTACATAATTGTTGTTATTTACCGTAAATTTTCTGGTGAAATATTAGTTTAATCTCTGATGTAAACAATTTCTCAATCAAATGGCTTTCTGAGAAAAGTTTTTTTTTCTCGTACATAAGAAAAGGAAGGAGATAAAAAATATTCTATTCAATTGAGTAGTTTTGTGACAAATTATCATATTAATTAATTAAGTAAATTAAATAAGTTCGAAATTAATCACCAGTTCCAAATTAACATTAAAACATTATTTTTCATTTTTTTTCCTTCTTGTTTTATTTTTTTGAAAACCTTAGTTAAAAATTAAACAAAGGTTGAAAAACGCAACAATTATCATTCCATTTCAAAGGGGAAACAAAGAATGTCGAAATCGTTAAGTACTATTTTTCTGAAAAAGTATCTGAGTTATAAAGAATGTTTCAATAAATAAATCTTCTTTCTTATTTCACAATTTTCACTTGAAATGGATTATGAAATCAGTTTCAGCAATTCTCAATTTTAAGTAAGCTATCAGAAATAAAATGAAAGTACCTTATCTGAGTTGCTGTTGTATACAGACACATGAGCAAGTAATCGAATAACATGGTCTGTGTACAAGATGGTTTTCATCTCCCCCTCCCCCCCAAAAAAATGCATTAGGTTCGTATTTGATATGCAACTAGATAGTACCCGGCGTGTTGCTGCCGATGAAGAAATCATTTTGGAAATAATGTTTGAAATTTAAAATAACTGTTTTGTTTAATTAGGAAAGATAGAAAGAGTAATATTTATTTTCGAATCGGAAATGAATTCATGCATTGAAATTAAATGATATATAAAAAAAGCGTAAATAATATTAATCTTATTTTTTTAACTTTATTATTCAAGATTTTAAGATTGGTAATATTGTTTTTTTTTTTCCATCTTCAGCAGAAACAAATAAGTGCAAGTAATAAGTATTTAAAGTTTCATCGTAATCTGATGAACGGCAGCGCATAAGAGACATACAAATATTCATTTTTATTTATATAGATTACATAATTTTACTATGCCTATAACTATACCGTAATTGCAAGTAATAATTATTCAAATTTTCATCGCCATCGGATGAGTGGTCCGGCACCATATTAGAGAAACAGGCAAACATTCATTTTTATTTATATAGAAGATAAAACGTGGATAATTTAGGAACTCGCTGCGTTTCGATTCGACTCCAAATTTAGCATTAATTGAAGACTATGTAACTCTAATTTGCAAGTACTCTCTTTATTCACGGTGAATATTTTAGAAGATGCAAATATTTTTTTTTTTCGTGACACGCTGAGCATAACTCTGTTCAGTGAATAGTAAAGCTTGTGTAAAATGGGCTTCACTGTCAGCATTTTTAAAAGCCAGTGAAAAAGCTCTGAAAAATTTTCTGATCACATTGTTTCCCGACAATTTGCGAAATGTTTCTCTGATATTGAGTGTAGAACGCTAGAAGTCAAATGATATATTTTGAAAAATCAGTAACAAGAATTTATCTAAGTCATTTAGAAATAAATTCTTGTTACTGAATTTTCAAAATAGATTATTTGACTTTTAATAATGAGTTCACTGAAACGTATAAGCAGTATCAGTCGATCTCAACACAAATCTTGTTGTCAGATGAACAATATTACTTTAAAAATCTTAAAACATCTTGGAGTTTTTCCAAGAGTTTAGGGGAAATTTTACTTTTGAATGGAAAGCAACAAATAAATCAAATGAAAAAAGGAAGAAAATATGTAAATGCATTTTTAATGATTATCATAATTCTTTTTCTTGTACTAGATAAAAAATTCACTTAACAGCAAGCATAGTAAAAATTTTATTTCATCCACTTAAAAAAAATGATTAGATTTGAATAAAATTTTTTGAACAACATTTGAAACATATTTTATTAAGACAGAATTGATAGCAACCTCATATCAAAAACTCTAATATCCAACGGGAGGAAAAAAAGTGACATGATTTCAAACAACCTAGAAGATTATTGGGATACACACATGCTTATACTGTCTTTCTTTTTCAAATATGAAAATCCTCCTTGTTAGTAGGGAAATAATAGTTCAATTCTTGTAAAGAAAGACTTTTGATAAGTTGTCTAGCTATTTAACTAACTATCCTAAAATCACAATAGTCAGGATTTAGTGAAAGGCCTATTTATAAAACTACAAACGTATTTTTGCAAACTTGCTTAAGAGTTCCCAAGGAACAAACTTGATTTCTAAATTGAATTTTATATAATGTGAAAGTTTTGAATGTACATAATTTCTGAATGATATGCAGTCAAACTTCACTTAACGAGCCTTTCGAAGAACAAGTAAATCAAAATTTAAAAAGTGACTCGTTTAACGAGCGATGTTTCGCAGAGTGAGTGATGGGCAGATACTGTGATGTCACATGCTAAACTATCCAATATGAGTCTATATTCAGCGCTTGTTTGAAGACAACCATTATAAATGGAGGATGTTTTGACTAGGTGCGTTGTCTTACGCTATTGCAAAGGGCTTGAGCAAGTGCTTGTGAAGCCGTAATTTGTCACTAGTCAAGATTATGGAGTTAAATAGAAACGACATGAATGAGATGGAATGATACAGGCAGGACCAGAGCCGGCCTTTTCTATGAAGGGATCTGGGTGCAAGAAAGCATTTGGAACCCTGATTTTTTTGCGAAATGAAAAGAATTATAACACAAATACGACACACATATTATTAAAGCATATTTATTCAATGGGTGATTTTGTTTTTGCTAGCACATCAATTATTTCAGAAAAGTTATAATTTTTTTTCGATTTTTTTTTTTCGATGCTTAACACATTAATGGCTGGAGTCGTAGTACTACGATTTGATCCGTTTTACCTAGCATACTTTCGTCAAGATTCCCCGCCTTTAATGTGTTAATATAGCAAATGAATTTAAGAGTTCTGAACACATGTTTTACCTATTATTATTTTTAATTTGCTGAAAGCGTGCTCAGCACTTGCTGTAGTAACTTGCAACGTAAGAAAAAGTTTTAACACAGATAATTTTTTTTATTTATTATAATTATTAATTGGTATGTATTACAATATGTCTTGTGCCTTATTTACATCTCTCTCATTCAAAATCAAATCTCGACGCAAACAAATTTCCTGGAATAGGTTTTCATCTGCATTTGTGTTATAAAACTTTGCAACAATTTTGGAACATTTCTCTAATTCATAATTTTCTAATTCGTCTTCAATAATTACCACGGCTAACTTTTAACATATTTATTGGTAGACTTCACTAAACATAAACATATATACGAACAGTTATATAACAAAAGGGACAACACTTACACGACTAACTTAACGAAACAATTAAGACATTTACGACGAACAAAGACATTTACGAAATATAAAAAGATAGTCCTCAACCGAGATGCTCTCTCTACGATGGCTGGAGGTCGACTAACATATTATCTAGGTAGCGCTGACGTTTTCTCTAGGTGACGTTACACATAGTTCCGTTATAAGTTGTTAAATCAGTGATTAATTTGAAATCCGATACTATTTGCTATTATTAATTTTATCTTTCAGCATATTTTTGAGCGTTTCTTCTCTTTTTCTTTCACCTTCTTTTTATTTTGTTTAACTTATTACTGTACTAATATGCAATGGCAGCTTACCTCAAATGCAGCACTGGACAGAAACTTCTTTCTTAACATATTAAGTAAAAAGGAAACTAGTTCTCAAATTTTACTCAACACATTTTTTACAAATTTTACTTAATTTCAATCTCAATCAATAGTATTCTTTTTAAAATCCCCAGGAAAAATCTAGCTAATAGTCGAAAAATTATATTATTTAAACGCCACATAATTTAATTAAATATTAACTCTCCTTTTTGCATTCTCCTTCTAGCATTCCATGTTCGATTATAAGGTTTATTCCATTGTTAACTTTGTAATAATCATCGCTTATATTTCAATTGTTATTGGATGCAGAAGGTCTTAACAATCACTCTTATTACTGTTGTTAACAGAAACATTACTGTTTAATGTTAAACAAACGAACAAAATACAAACAATATTATAGATGAAACAATGAATCCACTTCTGATGCTCTGTTTAGAATCATTTCTCTTTTTGCAACTGATCGTTGTGTGATTTTTTTTTCTCTGAGCTACGCTTCCTATGTTTTATAAACATTTCAACGAGGCTATGGTCATTGTTGGATGGTTCGTCCTATGGACGATCTTGGAACTGTTGAAATATTACATGTTTTCTCACTTACCCTCAATCGAAGATCTGGTTTTCGATCTCGATTTGGATCAAGGTGTTGATACACTATCTGTAGAATCCGTCTCAGAGGTTCGCTCCTACACGGTTTTTAGGATTTGCCAGGCTTATCCATAACAGTGATATTCTTGTAAGAAAAATATGCATTATTGCTGATAAATTTCATTATTGTAAATTTAATTTGGATATTTTTTTCGAATTGGAACATACAATTCAATTTTACATGGATTCCTATGGGAAAAATAATTTCGCCTCGTGAATAAGATTCAGAAACGAATTAGGCTCGTTAATCGAGGTTTCACTGCAAATATTCGAAGTAAAATTTGGGATATTGCAAAATCATTGAAATTTTGATTGTCGTTAAAGTAAAATTATGTGGGTAAAATAGAAAAAAAAATCCTGTTTTCTTGTCACATTATTACTTTCTTCTAAAGAAATTCAGATCTAAGAAAAATATGTTTGGCAACGATTTATTTGACTCGGATGGAAAATTATACCAGTTTAAGATTCTGGACTCCTTCAGTTCTAGATTTCCTTCAATTATATGTCTAATAAAAATACGAAAAAATGAAATCTTCAGCAGCGGTAATAATTGAGTTTCGTTTAATAGCATTGAAATATGATTGCAAGAAAAGCTAAACATTTTTGGAAAATCTGATTACGAGGAAAATAATTATGCTTTAACAAGAGAATTCTGTTTTGAAAGATGACAAATTATCAATAACCCACAATCACATAAGTGGAAATCTGATTTCTTGAGATGGTATTACAAATAGTTAACGAAAGCAAAACTTAAGATTCATATTATAAAGCATTTTACGAGGAAACAAATTCTGTTCTAATAACAAATATTCATTTCTGTGTATTAGATTTGTGTATTCTTTTAGAATTGTAAAGCTTGGGATTCTTTTAGAATGGTAGTGAATGGAACTATTTATTGTATCTCGTGATTCCCTTCCTATTCGGTCAGAATTCTCAAGTTTTATGTTAAAAAATATAATTAAAATATTTTCTTTTAAAATTGATTAAGCATAGAAAATATATTTATACCATAAAATCTTTAACATAGTTTTTTTTTTTTAAATTAAAATGGTGCAAAATTATTTGTATTATAATATTTTCAGAAGTCACTGCAAAAAACGCTAAGATTTTATTAAATGTTTACTTAAAATTTCAAAACTATGATTCCTCGAAACCTTTTTTGCACATTCTCGAATGAAATTATTACCTCAGAGAAAGATTTACATTGCATTTACCTACAATAGCTGCGAAATATTAATTTCTAGCTTGAATTTAGCATCTTTACTGAATCTGTTGCGTCTCCTTGGCAAGTTATTTGGCGGTTAATAGATTCAGTATATAGATCTGAAAATGATTTTTATTCTTTAGATGATTGTATTATGCCTATAACAATCATATAACTGCAAGTAATAAGTAGTCGAAGTTTTATCAGAACCAGATGAGCGATACGGCAGCGCATTAGAGATACAAACATTCATTTTTATTTATATAGATATATTAAATATATTTTATTCTTTTGAAATAATGTTTAAAAGGTTTTTGTAAATTGTTTCAAATCATATGTTCCTTCATTTCGTTCTCTCTAATCACTTTTTCTTTTTCATTCTTTCTTTCATTTACTATTTTTTCTTTCATTATTATTCTTTCATTTATCTAGATAACAAATATGAAGTTGTTTCGGACTTTTTCTCGTTATTTCTCTATGAATTTTAAATTAAAATTTTCATCCGTTAATTTCCAAACTTATTTTGATATCACTTTGAAACGTCTAGATTGTGATATTTTGTTTCTTTGATATGCTGTCAATCATAAATCTATGTTAAGAATTCCGATAACACTGTATGCAATCAGGTACAGTACTTTATGATCTTCATATTAAAATTTATTAAATGAGTATATATTTGTGAATATGTATTTTTAGTCAATAATGACTAATACAGTCTGAAATAAGCTATAGGGCCGAAAAATAGTTTTATGGTCGAAAAAAAGTGGCTTGAACAAAAGGTACAAAGCAAAGCTTCGGTGACTGACGTTATCTGAACAGAGAGCTCAGTGTCAGTCACCAGTGACTGACGTGAAGATAAACGTGTAAACTGATATTCAGATTGAAACATTCAATCAGAAAAAAAAATTCTTATTTCACTAAGCATGGACAAATGCTTCTAATTATGTATTGTTAAATGCTTTTCCTTTTTAACTTTCTTATATACTTAGTACAGACAAAGTAAGTAAAAAAGGAGAAAGCATTTAACAGTACATAATAAGAAGTATTTGTCCATGCTTAGTGAAATAAGAGTTTTTAGTCAGTTGATCACAACAAATCCTGTCGATACTGCTACAATCAATGGTAGAAGGGTGGTCGGCTGTATACAAGAAGAAGTTGATAAAAAAGAAAGAAATTTGATTCAGTGTCACTGCAAAAAATTGGTAGATTTATATGAAACTTTGAGAAAAATCTGTACCGAGGAAGTCTAACTGTCCAGTTGTTAGAATAAAATTTAACTCGATGAGCATGAGAAGAAGTAATCTAGATGGGTAAAATTCAATAAACAAGTTTCATATTTACATATGTAGACACATATCAAATTTGAATCAAATCCAACAAAGAATTGAATATCTGAAAGTTTGCACTTTCAGAAACATACAAAAGCGATGGTTAAAAGACGCATTGATTTAAATATATCAAATTTGGCACAGATTTTGGGACGGCAAGAGCAGTTTTGTGCCAAATCTTTGTTTCACTTGATTTAGAAAAACTTGTATAAAGCTCAAATGCGATTTTACCACATGTAAGGGATTAATTGCCAAAAAACTCATACAATAGAATCACCAAAAATTCTGAATTCACACCAATATTCACCAAGAAGTCAATATTTCGTAACTATTTTACAGCAATGCCATGCAAGGCGTTCTCTGATACAGTTTATTAGAAAGTATGCGAAAAAATTCATTTGGGTCTATTCCCTCTGGTCTCATATATTTACTAGGAATATAGCTATTATAATAAGTTCTTCCGCTTAATAAACAGAATAGTGCTTTAACAATGAAATTGTATCAATGTTTTCGTTATTTTCTGTTAGTCATTTCTGGTGATCATCTGGTTCTCCATGAGCAGTGACTGCATTCAATTTCAGTTAAATCGCTCGTGCGTATCTTAACCTTTAGAATAATCTTACTAATAATGTCTAATTCATAAATGCAATTAAATAGGACCTTTGTGTAGCGCGAGCCAAATTTGCTCTAGATATTAACATAATTTAGACTCCACCTCACATCGGAACTGGCCAACTCCATGATATATAAAAAGGTTTGATTAAAATAAGCATACACCTTCTTAGCCAGCATAAAACTTCTTCCTTTTTTTTATTCTTTGAAATTCAGAATTCGTTCTCACAAAAATTTTTTAAAAAATAACCAGGAGATTACAGAAGAAAATTATTCATTCTTCCAGAATAAATAGTTCTTATTGCTTCTTAAAGAATTCTACTTCTCTGAGTTCGGATTTTAGAAAAAATATTTACAATAAAATACAATACTACTTAACAAATTAAATGTACATGGAATTATCAAAACTTTAAAAGAAACAAAAGTGGGTGTTGCCACCACTTTAAAAAAATAATCTACAATAATAAATAAAGGAACAGAAATCTTTCCGGAGCGGAGAACCGCCACATTTATACAGTATAATTTTCTTAACTTAATTATACTAATCTGGCAGATACTAGTAAAAAGTCATTTCGATAATAACAACACAAAATTGGAAGAGCAATGAATTTTTTAAACTTAAATTATGCAATAGAGTGCAAAATATAGTTTTTAAGGAGGAACAACACATTAAAAAGCTCCTCATATCAAAATTTTGGCGCAATAGTCCTACCAAGCTATTGCGCAAGCAGCGCCATTGCGCAGACTGATAGAAATTATGATTTAAAAAACAATGCACTGACAGTTTACAAACCCGTATTGGTTGTACTTCATTTTAATTTTTCACATTTCTCATGCCACCTTCCTAAGTTTTAAATTCTGTGAGCATTTGATCTTACAATGTTTGGAAGATATCTTTATATCTGTTCTAGTATTCATCGTGCTCACTTACGAAGTTACTTTACTATTCCGTACCGCTACAGATGAGAGATTTCATATATTTCAGCTTTAATGCAAAAGCGAAAATGTTGAAACATTTAATTAATTCAGTAGCATGATGGCTGGATTAAAATCTCCGATGAAATATATACATATATAATGATATTTTAACATTTAATTTAAATTCAAATTAATTTCTCAACTTTTATCTTAATTTAGCCCTTATCAAAGTCATCCTAAAATAATCTCTTATTTATTGATCCGATTCCACGTTATCTACTTAATTAATTCAAGAAATGTTTTGTAAAGTTCTTTACTCAGCAATTCTCACGATGAGAGTCATTGATAAAAGTTGCTGACCTAAACAAATAGTTTTACAAAATGATCCCTGTGTTTCCTCTGCTTTGAAAGTCACATGTTCAGAAATCATGCTTGTAAACATACTTCCTGCCTCCGGAGGAAGAATAAAACGCAATAAAAAATGAAAAGTCTTCTTCAATATCTTCGAATCTGCCATCTGCTTCCAAAATTTTAAATCATTACATATATACGTAATATTAGCATCTCGATTTGGAAACTATAATTTGATATCACAGGAAATCATATATTAATATCCAAAACAGTATATCGATTCATTAAAAATATTAATTTTAATGTGATGTAATAAAGAAAACTGCATTTTGAAACTTAAAAATCGATTTGAAGAAAAGTTGACATAAGTTAATCATACAAACTTTATTTTAACCCAGATCATCTTTAAAATAAAATATTCATTTGAACAAAAAATAATGGAAACTGTAAAAAAAAATTTTAATTATAGAAGCATCCTGATTGTATGTAATAGAAAATGAAATTTTTGGTGGAAGTAGGATAAAACAGAAATAATAATCCTGGACATGAAAATATTTTGCATTAATACAACATCGCAAAACTTTTCGACCAGAACCTTTTCGTGCTGCCATCTATTGAGCTCTAATGGGAACAGAAAACTAATTTGAGTTCAGTTTTCCATTTGGATTAAATTTTTTAAGCAAACTATGGCACAAATGTTAAACGGAATATTTAGATATCCGTTACAAATTTTTTAAATAAAAAAATTGATTTTTAATTGCAGTTATACTTTCTGAGTCTTGATTAAAACATGAAACTTTCATTTTCTTTTCTTTTTTCTTTTTCTAATATAAAAATTATGCTTATGAAACTTAGCGCTTACACATTTATGAAAACAATAAGAAGAATTTTTGCAGTCTTTTGAGAAATAATATTTCTATTTGGATTTGTTTTAATTCTTGGAATTTTTTGAAACTGCACTATTTATATCAGAATGATGAAATAGAAGGTTAGTGAACGTTTTTGACATTTTATCTGAGAAAAGTTTATTTGAAATCCATGAGACAAATTATTACACAATACGACATTTAATGCGATGGAAAGGCAACTAATTTTCACTTCATTGCAATATTCACACACACACACACACACACACACACACACACACACACGCTCGCACACACACACACACAGAGAGAAAGAGATGTTCATTTACATAAGCGATTAGGAGAATCGCTAACATATTATTAGGAAATAAAATTATTTTTCCTTTTGATGAATTATTTTTCCTTCTTTTGAATATTTGTCTTATCAAAATGTCCAAATAAATTTTACTCTAGACATTCTCCAATTGGGTCTAAGGCCAATAGTCTAAGTCTTTAAAGGCTTCCTAGCCTCCCGTCTCTTCTTTTCTGCAATATTTCAAAGTAATTTAATTTTGTACATCCATCTGAATGGAATTGTGGATATATTTCAGATTTTGAATCAAATCCATCGACTGGTTGACTGTCTTTGAACATGTCTATTTTTAGGTCAGAGAGGCCATGGTGGCCTAGTGGTCACGTCCCTGCAGGTTCAGGTTCGAGACCCGATTCCACAGAAGAACCGTCGTGTAAGGGGTCTGTTGTCATCTATCTAGCCAAACGTCTTCAAGCTGATGTGGTTTGGAGAGGGGGTTGCCAGCTCAGATGCCGTCCTCGTCATCTGACCGAAGTTCATGATTACGAGGTCCGTCCCAAAATAGCCCTAATGTTGCTTTAAAACGAGTCATTAATGAAGCTAAATGTTTACGGTAATAAGTCGATTGATGTTTTTAAATGAGAAATGGCTTATCCCCAAGCATCCCTTTATAACGGGACGTTGATATAAACTTGTAAGTCAGAGATAGATGTGAATAAGATAAACAGAAATTGCAATGAAATTTGATATAACATTTTTATATCTCAACTTCAGATCTGATTGAAATTTTAAATTAGGATACTCAAAGAATAAAAAGCAAAAATTCATACTTTGTTTTCTTATTTGTAGGAAAATGCATGGCAGAAGTATGGAGATCGCATCCACGGTTTTTGACGTTGAGATCCAATTGAGTTCATTAATATAGATTTTAAAGATTTACCTCAGGACAGACCTATAATTTTGAATTTAGATGAAATAAATGGACCCTTCTCAAATCAAAATCGTTTAATTCCAGTTTATAATTTTTATTTTTATTATTTTTTTATTTTAGAGTCAAAGTACTTGGCATATCTGTTTTTTTAGGTACATAGTACATTTACACCAGAATAAAGATCAAGACGACGAAATAATGAAATATATAATCTGCAGAGTATGAAAATATTATTTCATTCAGATGATCATTTATTTAACTCTATTTCCTTATATAAATTCCCCAAAGAATACTGCAGCAAATATCATATTCCAGTTTCTGCCACAGTGTATGTATGTGCTGAGAAGTACCTTGCAGATAGTTAAGTCATGTATTGTGTTGGAATCTAATACCAACAGCATTCTTAATTCATTACTTTTTCCATTACGTTGTTTTATAGTTTTAAAAATACATTCTGTTTCATAATTTAAAAATAGGACTGATCCAGCAATCAAAGAGAATTTAAATTGTATTAAAATTATCGTCATCTTTTTTTACTATTTTGTCTAAAATTACTTTTAAATTTAAATTATCTATTTTTTTATAAACGAGATATTAAAATCAATTTGAAACTGAAATTAAATTACAGTTTGAAATCAAACATATTATTATTTCCGTCTGTCAGAATTTTCTGTTTAAAATTCTTTAAATAGAAATTAAATTCAGCAAAATACATTTTGTTCAATAAGTTCGATGGGAGAAAGAGTCTTTAAAATTCTTAATAGGATTCTGAACATAAGCATTATCCTTATGAAAAAGATAATGCGAAGGGTACATTGTATTAATTCTGCTCCTGGAAAATAATTTTTGTTCACTTTTATTTGGTTGAGTGGTTTCTAATTTGTTCTTGCTTTACAACCGGACGTTAAAATAGTTTAACTAAACTAAACGTCAAATTTGTTCAGTTAGAATCATGTAATCGATTTTCCTGTTTCGATAGTCAATCGGTCAAGTTTTTAATTTCGCATATTTAAGCTATTTAAGTATTTTCAAAGCTGAATTATTAATTATTGAAATTTTGTAATTAAATTTTAGTTTTATTTCAGGAACACCATCTGATAATGAGTTTGAATAAAATTAATTTTTGGTTTATTTTATTTAAGAACTATTTATACTTTTTAATTATAAATAAAAAAATATATAAAATAAAAAATGCGTGCTATTTAATATACCAACAAAAACATATTTCTAAAGATAGTTTTTATTTTTCTCATGTACAATTTTTTTTATTATATATATATATATATATATATACATATATATTGAAACATCTTGATCTGGTCCAATTAAATAAAGGGTAACGTTTCAATCAAATTACTTTATTTACAGCATTAATTTACAGAAAAAATACTCTTTATCATTATTATTTACTCCTTATCATTATTAAAAATGTTCTTTATCATAATGAAAAGTTCTATGTGGAACACCACAAGAATAGTTCCTCGAAGTATTTCGGAGAAACTCACGAGAACAGCTAACCGGCCGTCAAAGTCTCACGCTAGTACCGGGGTTAGCTCCAGGAATCCACCGAATTCCTCGGGTGGAATCTTCTCTTGAACGCTCGGGTTTCACCTCTGGACCTCTTCACCAAACCACTCCTCTGCTCTCTTTCTCTCTAAAAACCTCGCCTTTTCTCTCTTCTTTCATCTCCACCTCTCATCCACATTGGAGTATTTGGGCTCCCAATTATCCAATCCTCGTTCAGCAAAAACTTCACTGGTGCAGGATACACATCTGTGTCGCAGACACGATTAGTGCACGGGTGGTCCTTTATCAGGACTCTCTCTAAAGGGCCAGATGTCCGTTCTTAAAAGGAGGGTACTCCATCTGTCCATCTGTAAGCAATTACACTGCCATAAACCATCGCCATTGAGGAGACCAGTCTGGAAATGGCTCTTATGGAGCGTGTGAAAGAAAACCCACAATGGTTAGTCCGGGAAGAAGTTGAATCATTACAATATATATACATATATATATATATATAAAATTTAATTAATTAATTTAATTAAAATTAATTAGATTATTTAATTAATTTTTTCTTCAATTTAGTTCATATTAACTTCATTCTAGAATATTCACTTATTTCTAAATACCATTTTATTTTTTCTGTCAAAATAATTCAACAGAAGTTTTGAAAAATCGCTGAATCGGCTAAAGACCGTCACTTTCCCACACTCCGAGTGAAGGGATAAAATACCACTGACTTTACGAATTCTTCTAAAACATCCTTATGTTCCCTTTGGTTTTTGACTGACATGTCTTGGAAATCCCTATTGGAATATTACAGTATATAAGACCAGGTATTAAGGGTTCATAAGCTTTTCCTTATTTCGCTCTGTGTTGTATGTGTTCTCGTTGTTCCTGCTTGTATATAATGAGAGCCTTCAAGTGACGAAATGAAACGACGTCAAAGAATTGAACGTCTCTCCGCTGTTTTCGAAACTGCTTTTTGATTGAAAAGTTATAAACTCACACACACACATTTAAACTCGAGATTACTCATTCAGGGAGTTTTAAATCTCCCTGAATTCTAAAAACTTCCGTTTATCTGTTTGGGACAAAGATAACTCAAGAGTTTTTCACATGTATGAAATTTGGCATACAGTTTTTATTCCAAATATATATTTTTAAATCAAAATTTTAGCAAAATTCATTTAGGGAAGTCTGTCAGCCAAACCGATTGAATATAAGTCAACACGATAACTACAAAATGAAACGAGCTAGACGGATAAAATTCGGTACACATAAAATTATAGAGCAGTCGAATATCAAATTTTGAACCAATTCTAACAAGGGATTACTCACCTTGTTATGTACTTTCAGAAGCATGTGACCGTGATAAATAAAGAATATAATGATTCAAAGATATCAAATTTGCTATGAGATTTTGAGACTGCAGTTGTAGTTCTGTGTAAAATTTTGGTTTTCAATCGGTTAGTAAAAATGCGTCTAAAATACAAATTCACCTTTTCTAAAGAATATGTGAGAAAGTTTTTGGGGGTTCAGTTCCTAATTTGTACAATACAGTCAATCAAAAAAGTATTGGAAGTATTTACAAGTTCACAGATTTTTATCATAATATTTTACTTAAATGCGCAAATAAGACCAGAACAAAGAAATTAATATTATTTTAATATATACTAATGATAATAATTCAAACAAAAAAAATCTCATATTAATGTAATTATGGTTATAATTTAAAATACAAGAAATTAATTAAAAAAAACAGGCTCAATAAAGTATAGGGACATTTCCCGATAAAATAAGAAAAACAATACTAATTTCAAAGTTAATATCGAGTTGAGTCGCATTTGCCTATTATGATCTCTCATAATTTATTTGGCATGGACTGAACCAATTTTTTGCAAAATGATCCATCTATTTTGGCGCACTCTTTACCAAATGTTTTTTTTAATCCTTCTTTTTTGAAATTTGGTATTCATACAATTTTTTCGGTAACTAATTCCATGCATGCTTATTGGGATTTAAGTCTGAACTTTGTGCAGGAGTCTCAATAACGCTAAGGATCCATAACTTGTGAATATCAGCAGCAGGCATCCGGTCATTAATTACCTTGGTACAGTTAAATTTATTCATTTTATTGTAGCGATCGTTCTGTCTCGCATGACGTATGTTTCATCGTTAATCATAAAATGGCTTTGAGCGCCGCATAACTCAGTATTCCTGAATCAAAGAAAGCGTGGATGAATACATGCAGAGTAAGCTCCCCGGCGGCAAGTGTGCGATGTTGTTCGTGAGAAATAAAAGATATTTTTGATTTAAGTTG
>JAPMOQ010011698.1:574243-587347 GCA_026543055.1 Argiope trifasciata
TAACTTTGTTTAGAATAGTTTACAATGGTGCACTTTAACCGGTTATCATTTCACCAATGGTTTCACAAATTTTCTTATGGCATGTATTGTTTTGATAAATCACAATTGAAAATTTAAATCTTCGAATTAGCTTCGATACCTGTTTTCTCTGAGCGGAGCTCGGTCACCCGCTGGTATTAAATGATATATAGTACTGAACAATATTGTATGATATTGTACAACAGGATGTGCTCTCTGGGGTCATCATATCATAAACTGATTACTTGGAAGGAAGGATTGAGTGTAGTCAAATTGATTAAAAATTTGCAATTAGCTTAACTTCGTAATAAATAAATATATAGAAAATACAAATTTAATGAATCATAAAATATTAGTAAGATACTAATAATTAGCCAATTATATTAGGTTAAAATTGTAGCCGTTGCATAATACTCATTAAGTTATTGTAGTATTTGGAAATATCGAATAAATGCTTAAATAATAGCATGCGTAAAAATGCATATGTTGTGAAGTTATGATGGATAAAAGCATATGCAATTTCTACAAGTTAACAAAATAAATGAAAGCAATTTATTAATATGCTAGTCAAATTAAAAATGAGCAAACTAAACTGGACAGTTTATTGAAAGAGGAACCTCATAACAAGTATAAATTAAGGCAAAAATCTTTCTATATCCAGTACCAAATCCTTGTATTTGGAGAAGTATAACGCCATGGCGCCGTACTTAACATCTTATTAAGTCGCAAATGTATTCACAGTATAAGAATCGGAGCTGTCATTGGTCCTTGTACAGTCAACAAAAAAACGGCTTTGACAATCAATGTTCTCTATAAGTAGCGTATATGATAATGATACAGATAAGAGGGACATAAAAATATAATTTGTTATATTTGTTATATTTTCACCAATAATAAATAACAAAAAATTGTTTTAAAGTAATTAAAGGTATAATTAAGTCTTAATCAAATTTTAAAAAACCAAGTTTCAGATATATATATCCAATTTATCTTAAGAGAAGCAATTAAAATTAAAATTAAATCTTTATACCACATTCAGATTCAAGATCCTGATACTGAACGAATCTATACACGAGGGGTAATCCAAAAACAAAGTTTACAAGCACCAGTATTAGGAAAGTAGAAATTATAGATGGGAATATTATAATCCAGAGTGGAGACAGATGACCCTAGTTGTCTCAGACCAGTCGTTCAAGCAGATAAAGTTATTGCTGAGACTGGAAACAGCGACAGTAATGACAAGACGTGTAGAGAAGTAGTCTCGCACAGAGGTGCGAACCGTGATACGATTTCTATGGTCCAAAAATGTGTCCCCATCTGACATTCACATACAAATTGTGAATGTACGGGGACGAAACTCTAAGTAGACTACAGGTGACGAAATGGTGCCTTTATTTTGAAGCTGACAGAGAGCTTGTTTGAAACGTTTAGGTAGGAAGTCTGGAGTTACCCCCCCCCCCAAACAGCCCCGATTTGGTTGCCAGTGAATATTTCCTTTTCTCGGCCTTGAATAAGCACTTTTTCGAAATAAGGGTCATATTAGACGGTGATACTCAAAAAGGTGCCAAGAATTGGCTCAATAGCCAGTTACTTGATTATTATCAAGATGGGTTTAACAAATCGGTCCAGCGGTGAGATAAAGGCTTCAAAAGATTTTGTTACTATGAAGAGAAGGGATCATCAAATGTGTTTCTTAATTACATTTGTATTCTGTGTCTATTGTTAATACAGCATTTTCCCTTTACATTGTAAACTTTTTTTTTGCATCACCTCTCGCACTTGTATTTCTTTCACGTTTTGCAGCAAATTCATCTAGGAGTTTATTATATGTCAGTCTGTATTTCACAGCATTTAAACATGATGATTCGGTGAATCCGACGGAACAAAAAAAATAATAAAGACTTGGATAAATGTATGTAAATCCTGTTACTAAAATTTTATTTTTGCATAAGATTGAAACAAAGTGGCCACAAATGTCTGTACTTTTTTCTGTCACCCATTGTCTTCACTATATTATGAATCCCAAAACACTCATGTACTGAAAAGTGAAAATAAAAATCTGAGCACTCGTGAAATTTTTTGCTTTGCCTAAGATCCCCATTTTTTAGGCAAGATTGGAGATAACAATTTTATTAAAGAATCTATTCATGTATTCCCTTATTACATTTATCCAAGACCGTTTGGGGGAGAAATTTTCCCTTTGGTTCATTCTGATTTTCGTAATAGTGTAAAGGTGGGTTCATACGAGGCTCATTATTGCGCGCAATCGTTGCCTCTCTACTGTTGTCCCAGCATTGTCCTTCAGTGAACAGTTGATACAACGTGGACAACGTTTGTCGCAAAGGGACAATTATTTGCTATTGTCTCGTTGTGGTCACGTGATTTTATGGAAGTAGGCGTGAATATTTTTTTAACTATCCTATAATGGAAACCACACAAATACCTTTATTTAATACTTTCAAAAAGAGTTGCAAAAACGCAAGCAAAGGAATCCGGAAGCAAAAATTAATATAATATCTGCATTCGGCAAATATTTTAACGCACATACTAAGACAATATTCATAAATATAGAATATTTATTACGGTTTTATTTAAGCTTTGAAATGTAAGGCAAAAATATAATCTTGTATGTAGCTAAAAAAAAAAAAAAAGAAGGCAGTTTTTCCTTTTGTACAGCTTGCTTCAAAATGTAACGCAGATTTTAAATTTTAGTATAAAGAATATGCACGAAATTTCCTCGATCTAGCATATTATGCTCTTGTGATATCTTGATCGTATACGGATAGACATAATTTCCAAAAAAATTAATAAAAACTATTTTTTAAAACACATTTTTATCAATCTTCTAAGAAGTAGAATTTTTTATTTGATTTATTTCAGCATTTTTTAACGTTTAATTTAGAATTAATTAGCATAAATATTATGGAATTTAGAAATCATTTTGTTCTTGAATTCATTATTTGGTACTGCCACTACTACAGAATAAAAATTTAATTAAAGGTATCAATTGTCTCATACTGATGTCCTGAAAAATATTAAAATCGTGTATTATTATCAAGATTTCGTAAGTGTACCAATTTCAAGCTGTAGCAAATCAAGAATGATTTAGAAATCTATTACAAAATTCCATTTTTTCAAACATGAAGCAAATCAAGTTAGATGAAAGTACATCAAATTTATTTCTCCCTTTCCTTATTGTCAGAAAAATATTTTAAATTATAATTTATTAAAACCACGATTTTTCACTATTTGATGAATATAAAACTTTTCTAATTATACTAATTAGAGAAAAATGATGAATAATTAGGGTAAAGGTATTTAGAGCAAAAATAATACCATGATTTTCTTTTCCAAGGTCATCTGATTGATTTTTATATTTTTGGCATCAAGGGCTTTCACCTTTTTTGATGAAATAAAAAGGAAGTATCCGTCCTGTTCCGTTTTAGAGATCAAAGGAAGCTAATATTTCGAAAAACACCGGCGATTTTTTTTTCATAGAATCCAAATTTGCATATGATGCATGCTTTTTTTCGACAGAATAACACATTTATGTTTGCTAATATTAAAGAAGTATTGCGTGTTAAGTAATATTTCAAATGCCCTAAACATTTTGAAAAAACAGGATTATATAGGAACTTGTTTAATAATGTCTCTTAGTAGAGATCATTAAGCATCGACTATATGACTTTATAGATACTTTGATCGAATGTTATCAAGATAACTATGATCTATTAGATGACGGATTATCTACTGCGGATTCTCTGACATTTTGAAACTTTTTATACCCATATTATATTGAAATCTTTGATAAATATATTTATACCATGAAATCTTTAATAAAGATAAAGAGAATTTTTTTTTTTGAAAACTAAGATGATGTAAAATTATTTGTACTATAATATTTTTGGAAGTCACTGCAATTTTTTTTATTTATGTTTAGTTAAATTTCAAATCTGTAGGACTAGTCCTCCTCAAACTTTCTCTCACACTCTCTAATAAAACTATTACCTCAGAGAAAGACCTACATTGCATTTACGTACATTAGTTACGAAATATTAACGTCTACTTGATTTTAGCGTCTTTACTGAATCTGTTGTCTCCTTGGCGAGTTATTTGGTGGTTAATCCTTGGTTAATAGATGCGGTAAATAGATCTGAAAATAAATTTTATTCTTTAGATGATTATATTATGCTTATAAACTTCGCGTAAGGGTAAGCAATATGTTGTCGAAGTTTTATCGGAATCGGATGAGCGATACGGCAGCGCATAAGAGACATGCAGACATTCATTTTTATTTATATAGTTATTATTAAGCAGATATCAATGCTTATAAATATTATAATAATCAAATGAATGCAATTAAATATATAGGTGTTCGGGTCAATTATTTTTCATAAAATTTCAATATCTAAGTAGCATTTTCTTAATGAAAGAATTTAGGCTTCTTAAAGCTAATTTGTTAATTTAGAAGATTAACTGACCACCTTCTCTTTTAGAGGCCAAAAGCATCCGTCTGGTTCAGGGGTCGGCAACCTGCCGCTCTTTTGATGTTAAGTTGCGGCTTTCCAGTTCCATATGAAAAATTAATAATTTATTATCAAAACCCAATATTGCAATTAGACCGATGCAACTATTAACAGGAATTACTTCATCATAACTTCAAACAGCATGAAGCCTCGATTTGCTGAGAAATTCGAAAAATTCAAAACAAACAGAAGTATTCTCGCTTTCACAGCAAATCCTCTCAACACAAATACAAATTACATCAACATCGAACCATTTGGGAATGATGCTGGATCACTTCAAATGCAATTGTAAGATTTAAAGAGCAAAGATTTGTGGAGTGATAAATTCACAGAACTCAAAGAGCAAACTGGGAAAATTGGAGGTTTAGAAACGAATACACATCGCGCAGCACAAGTGGACAACTCCAAAAGATGAATGCTGCGATGGGGTGAAGAAGTTGGTATGTTATGCTGGCAATCTTCTGGTTGACACGTGTGAGCAAGCGTTCTCTTTGCAAGAATATAATAAAAAATTAAATATAAAATGTAACTAACAAATACAAATCTAAAATCATGCTTGAATCTTAAAACAACAAGCTATAAGCCAGATTTAATCAAACTTTCCAAAGGCATGCAAAGCCAATAATCCCATTGATGCAACTATCTATATTCGTGAATAAAGAATATTCCGTATTTAAAGCAGTTTATCTATACTTATAATAAAGCTCAATGTGTGTGTGTATGTGTTGGCGCTCTACAGGCCAGACCGTTGGACCTACAGCTACCAAATTTGGTACATGTATACCTTGGAGCTTGGGAATGTGCACCTCGGAGCCCTTTTTTCGAATTTTTAATTAGAATTTGAAAATTAAAATTTAAGCGAAATTTCGACGTTTTTCCGCTATAACTTCCGAAAATATTATCGCACAAAATGATTTTTATATCAATTTAAAGATAAAAAAAATTAGCTTTCTAACGGTATCGGTTTTTAAAATTTATAACGCAAGCTTCTATTTTGAACGAATTTTTAAAGAAATATTTTAACCATGTTTTTATCACGTGACTGGATAAAATAAAAGAATGCTGGAAGTTCAAATTAAAAAGCAACAACTATCATCGCAAATCAAATCTAAAGAAATACAACTTTCCGCACGTGACTGGATAAAATAACATAAATATAAAACGTGATATCTTTAAAAAAAATAAATGCAAGGCAAAGGATTCTAAGAAATCGTTTGCAATATTTATATCATTAATTCCATAAATTATCTTTATTTACAGTAAACCTGATTGAATTTAGACAGGATATGCATTGAAATCCCGACTCAATGGCATATTTCTATAATCGTTTGCATTACCTGTATCATTAATTCAATAATTTTTTACCTTTTTCGCTTTCTTTCAAAAACATATTTTACATTTTGGCAATATCACCGAAAAAAACATTTTTAATATTTTGGAAGCATAATTGATAAATTATTAGAGCATTAAACTCAAAAAGTTTTTCCGAATAAAGTTACCGACTCTTTAACTACTAATAACTGAATCTTTTAACTTTAACTATTTCTTAAATTTTGGCTAATGAATATGAGATTTAATTGAAAATTTTGGAACGCTTTACTCATGGCGAACCAGCTGGTCGCCAAAGGCGGCTAGTTTTAAATAAAAATTAATTGTATATAAGCAAATACTATAATATTAAATCGCAAATTTTTAGTGACTTTAAAAACTGGAAATTTTGTAAATTGTTGCTTTTGGCTCTTCCGTTTCAATAGGTTGCCGAACCCTGGCCTATACTAGTAGCACACAAATACTGCCCAGTATTGTATGACATTGGCCAATATTCTCAATATTGTTGAATGTTGTGGAATATTGTTTAATATCAAATAATAACGCACAGTATTGTATAATATAGTGCAACAGACTGTACTGTCTGGTTAGTTGGAAATCCTCCGTTGAGAAGAAAATTCACAGCCCCTATGTGGGGGATGCAGTTCCGTTAGTCTGATGCTCCCTCTGGCTTATAGGGTAAGCAAATTCTAATAGTGGTGTCGATGTAATCGATAGTGGTGGAGTAGATTAGAGCAAAAAGGATGGAAGGGATATAGAAGTTGGATTACGTGGTTTTGCATCTCCTGAGGACAACACATCCTCTTTATCCCTTTCCATTCGTTACAAAATCAATGGAAGATAAAAGACGGCGAAAAAAGATAGCTGATGTATTGGAAGGGACAAAACACGTTACTTACTTTGGCATACCTTGGCGAAATTTGAGTAATTACTTGAAGTTTGATTTTTTTTGGGGAGGGGGCTCCTGATCTGTTTAAAAATCGATGTTTTAATCTTACTTGATCATACAAACTAAATCAACCGAAACGTATTAAAAACATTGAAATTTTGTTTAATTTTCAGTTAATTAAAAACTAATTAAGAATTTGAAAAACTCTTTCACAATGCCTGCAAGATATAATTATATGCCAAATTTGATAGCTGTAGATATAACTATCTGTTCTATAAAGTATTTTAAAATAAGAATGAGTGATACATCATGTAGTTCAAAGACAATATACCAGCATATATACATATGCGCACTAAAATATTTAAAGAATATTTAAAGAATTAATTTTTTCCAAGAACTCTTGTCCGTAGATATTAGCATATCTTAAAAATATACTGTACCACTTGCATTATTGTATATTCTCTTTTTTTATATAAATAAAAATGGATGTTCGTCTGTATGTCTCTTATGCTTTCCTAAAGCTTTCATTCGATTGCGATGAAACATGCTCAGAATGTTGTCTACATCTACGGGATGGTTATAGGCATAGCACAATAATTTAAAATAAAAATTTGGATCTCAACTGCATCTATTTACCAAGGAATTAATTTGCAAATAGATCGTCCAGGAGACACAATAGATTCAGTAGAAATGCTAAACCCAAGTTAAAGGCTAATATTGTATAGCTATTGAACAAAAATCAACAACATGCAAGTCATTCTCAGAGGTAACATCTTTATTACTGATTATGCGAGAAAAGTTAGAGAAACCATTCTTGGGGGGTTTTAAATTTTAATTAAATTTCATTTTTGCTGTAACTTCCAAAAAATATTTATTATAGTACAAATAATTTTGCACTATCTTAATTTTAAAAAAATTATCGTTTCAACTATATTAACGATTTGTGGAATAAATATATTTTCTACGTTTAATTTTGAAAGAAAATATTTTAATCTCATTTTCTAAACTTAAACTTGAGAATTATAAAAGGATATTAAACAAATCACGAGATTTTATAAATAGTTTCTTTTATCACCAATCTGAAAGAATATCAAGCTACACAATTCTAAAATACACAAATCTACTCTATAAAAAAATGATATTTGTTTGTTTTGTACTGTATAAAAAATGATATTTGTTTCTATTCTATCGTACCTTTCATCCTATTTCGATTAAAACATTGTCAAATTATTGATTGATTGCTTGCTCTTAATACTATTTTTTCAGTAACAGCAACGCCCTGAGTACCATTTAGTGAGTAATAAACGGTGATACCCGATTAGGTATGTATCCCATAGTGCATTGCAATTGTAATTATAACGAGACGAAATGATGTTCTGAAAAGCATGGGAGTGTTAATGTCTTGTCTTTTCGTGTTCTTTTTTATTTAAAATGTGATCACTAAAGAAATGTTTCCGAAAACATACATCCTCTTGTCTCCACTGCATGGATCAAAATGATTCCATTTCGGTTCCAATTTCTAGCCTCAATAAATATCACCATCGAGGAAAAAATAGAGGCTGAAAAATTAAAAACCAGGCTGGCCTTGATATTAATGCATAAATCACAATGAATAAAGAATCGGGGGCACCCGAACCGGCGGAGGTCTGGTGGCCACTCATGAAAATCGTGATCTCCCCGGCCTGGAAGATTTGAGAGATCAAGTTCAAGAACAATGGAACAATACTGAAGACAGAAGACGGATCTGCAAAGTTTCCGAACCGTGATTCTCCCGCTTTCAATCTTTTGTAGGTTGGTTGGTTAGGGTTTTTGGCGCAAGAACCATATTTGATCCTGCTGCGCCAATCTTTTGTAGGACATGCACCAAACCGCATTTACCAAATATCGTACCTCAGCTAAATGTGTTAACCCTCCTTTAGTCGCGTACCCTTTTTTAAACATGTGTGGTCACGCTCTATTTGAAAGATATACCTATATATATTGTTAAAATAAATAAATAATATTGATATATGCACAATTTTAAGTAGAAAGGAATAGCAATAAATCAAATTCCTTGATACATGTAACAAACTTTATTGTTAACAAAAGAAACTATTTGTTAAGAATATAGCTAGTTATTGGAAAAAGAAATTATCAGGTATCTGTCATATAAGGCGCTACTAACGGAATATTAATTCAACTTCTAACAGAAGGAGAAATAGCACAAAACCTGATTTTGTGACTAAATTAGCGGTTTTAGATTTTTTGTATGAAATGGAAAAAGAAATTATTAGATATCTGTCAAATAAGGCGCTACTAACGGAATGTTAATTCAACTTCTAACACAAGGAGAAATAGCACAAAACCTGAATTTCCGACTAAATTAACGTTTTTAGATTCCTTGTATAAAATGAATGTTGTTATTCTTAATTAAGAATGCGTATTTACATTTTACTTAAATGGAACTATTATTTTTTTAATCATTATTTATATTTTTCCTTATTTTATACCTGATATATACTACTTGAGCTACGCAAAACAGTTTTAAGAGGCGCATACAGTTAATAAAAGTAGTTTTGGTATAAGAGATTTGTATCTCGTAAAACAATCTGTTGTCTGAATTATTATTGGATTATTAAGATTAGATAATTAAATGAGCAAAGTAGGGCCTCACAGCCTTAGGAGGTTCAAGTTATCGAGATATTTTTGTGCCATTTTCAATCTAATCTAGTTTTCATTGTTTAATTTACAAGGGCCTTGCAATCGAGCATATGTAAATTAATACAATTTCTTTTGCATTTCAGAATTTCTTGTTTAGGATTCCCTGCCTCCTCCCCTTTTATTTCTCCTCAGTTTCAAGTGTTTCGTAAGCCAGGGTTTCAGTCGGATTTAGTATTGAGAAATTAGAATTCCTTATTATTATTATTTTACCTTTTTGTTTAAGACATCTTCACTTTAAATTTTTTCATACACAAATACTGAAAGCAGATATCTTGAGAATGGAATGCTTTGTTATATCAATTTTCTTAAATATTTTACTTAAAAATTGCTTCTATAGATATTAAACTGAAACTAACAGAGAAAAAAATATATTTAGCATTGAAAAGTCAGAGGGGTAAAAGGGACATTTTTGAGATTTTCAATTGTGAGAGTTCCTTTAGAGATTAATTATATTCAATTAATTTAATTGTCTTTTACAGTATAATTTCTTTTATGAAATTTCGAGAACATTTCTTGCCAGGGGCATAAAGAGAGACGTGGCCTAATAGAAGCATAAGTTCTATGCTATCAATATTAACCTGAATATATATTTTTATTAAGAATACACTGCACAGAATCTACAAATTATTATACTTATATTTGTGATTCATTTGAAATTATTATCATTTATTTCAATTATGCTTTATCAACACTGATTATAAGAAACTTGATTTAATAAATTTATAATAAAAAAATTACTGAAGAGGTTATCATCAATAGATGTTAAAGTGGTGTGGCGACTGAGGATAATGTAGAGCTGAGGTGACCTGGTGGTAAGGTTTCAGCTCGTGGGCCGTAGGGTTTCAGGTTTGAGATCCGATTCCACCGAAGAATCGTCGTGTAAAGGACCGTTCCTACGGCACGTCCATCGCTTAGGCGAGCCACGCGTTCCTCCTTTAACCGCTCTGATGGTTTTCAGGGCTCCTTTGATGCCGGTCAATTCGACCGAAAATTTGTCGGCAAAAAGGGCAGGCATCAAAGGGTCCCAGAAACCGCAATAGGGGTCGAGGGGGAACGCGTGACTCGCCTGACGGATGAACAGGTCGTTGGAACTGCTTAAGAGGGTCCGTTGCACGTTAAATCCGTCAAGGTCAAACATCCTTCCACTGGTGTGGTGTGACGTGGAGAGGGGAGTGCCAGCTTAGGTGTCGTCCTTGCCATCTGATTGCGGTTCAAAATGACGTGGTCCGTTTCAAAATAGCCCTAGTGTTGCTTTACAACGGGACGTTAATAGAACTAAACCAAATAGAGGATAATAGAGGTTATAGACGCCCTAGGCTCCAAGATATCGGGACGAATCATTAGTGCGTTTACGCCCCAGTTGAAATAAAAATATGGCAATAATAATAATAATAATGCCCTGCTCCGGAAACCATATATTTATTTTTAAACCACTGATAACGAATGGGATTAAAATTATAAGGGTCATAAAATTATATTATGGCCCGGGCACTTCCTACACTCGCTACGCCACTGAAAATTTTTCGATGCGTCGTGGTAGCCTGGTTGGGAGAACATCAGTCTCGCAACCGAAAGGTTCTGTCCTCGTCCCGGCCAAAGATCGCCGTGTTGGCTCATGGCAGTTGGGGCACGTTAAATAGGCTGTGACTGCAAAATCCTCCAATCCCCATAACAAATTATACCTCTGGTAGTACTGAATCAGGGATGAGTCGGTCTCTGATTTGGATCTAAATTCTGACTTGCGGATGGATGGATGAATGAGTGTATGAATGAGTTCGACCCCCTCCTACAAAGGGGTGTATCGTGTGTGTTCGAGCAAAGTCGTACTTTCACTTTAACGGTGCTTGTTAACAACGAAAAGCGCACACCTCTGCCTTCATTCGGGCTTGGTATAACCAAATGGCATCAGAGCCACCCACCACCACCCACATTTCTCCATTGTTACTCGATTTTAGGAGAGGATTGTAATGTTACTGAAGCATGCCGTTCTAAATTTTACACTGACTTGTTGATTTCTAACGATTCTGTAATTCTAACAACTTTTCATAGATTTTCTGCACTATGAATGTTAGCTTGGAAATCTAAGAATTCAATGTATTATTTAGCCGGCATCTGTCACTTATGGGTAGCGCGTCTTCCCCGTAATCTAGGCGCACCGGGTTCGAGTTCCGATTCGGACATGGTTGTTCTTCTGTGTTCTATCTGTGAGGTGTGAGAATGAGCCCCCCTTCTTGTGAAAAAGTGTTGCACAAACGAATGTAACGCATGAAGTAGCTAAATCGTACTCTTGGCATTAGTTGGCACTTCTGAAAAAACAAGAGACGCTGACTACGGGTTTAAATTACGAGGTCCGTCCCAAAGTCCTAATTTTGCTTTACAAAGGGACATTAAAATAACTAAACTAAACTAAAACATTTCGAGTTAAATCGCTGAGAGATAACTGTCGGTATGCTTGTAAAATGACATAATTAACAATATGTTTTATTTAGGTATTTTTTTGAAATATCGACTAAATTAACACAAAATTTCAAAAATTTGTATTCAAATGCATATTTTTGGCTTTAAATGAATTTTCTGTATAGCAACACATATATTTTATATTAAGTTATAATATTACGGGAAACATTTGTTTTATTATTAATAGATCCATCATGAAATTCATGTGTCAAATTCGTGATATGAATTCGATGGCAAAAAAAAGACTGTTACAGTCCAGACTTGTATTTCTAACAAAGGACCATGCATTTTTTGGTAGTTGGTGATTTCTAATAACGACAACGTATTAAACTAAAGTAGTAAGTAGCTAACTTAAGTAGATATGATTGGTTCTTATCGTTTTTTAAACACACAATTTTGATAGTTCTCAGTTTTCCATATAGTTTCAGTACTACAGTAAAAAAATGCGCTCGTGATATAATTTTGTCATGTGGCATTGAAGTCTCTTCACAGACAACCTTGAATTACAAACCACCTTGAGAATACGTCGTTAAATTAATGCGTTGTCATTAAAAATTTGCCTATAGCGAAAAAAGGAAATGCAGTTTATTGCTGCTTTTTAGCATAAGAAACATTCATCAAAAGAATATTATAATTGGGAATTTTCAGGTTTCAATTAAAACATGAAGTATGTTCAATTAACTGTAGGACCAAAAAAATATATTTTGGAATTATGTCTTTTTTTTGGTTCAAGGTCTTCCTGGATCTTTGAATTTTAAGTCTTCTGGGGATATCCTCATTAAGTCCTGGAATTCCTCATTTTTTCCATCTAATTTCTAATATCAAATGTACGTACACTGGAAGTATATGTACGTTTGATCAGTATATATGTACAGATCGGTACATTTGATTATACTGTACATATAGTATATGTACACTTCGGCAGTACATATACTGGAATTGGAACTATATAGAGAAGATTAGCATGGCCCTGTGCAAGGCTGACACGATAAATCATGAAGCGTTCCACATTTTAAATATTTTTTAGATTTTTAAAGGCTATTAGATTTTATTCTTGTATTCAGTATGTACAATATCTTGTTTTATCACTGTGATCGATAGTACCCAACACTGATTCTTCTCTTCTTAATTGCGTTATATATATATATATATATATATATATATATATATATATATATATATATA